>JXOV01014407.1:437-14050 GCA_001014945.1 Clogmia albipunctata
AGGGGGACTCCAAATACCCAACCACAGCTTTGAAGCGAAATTGGAATGCCTTAATGCTAATTTTAATTCATATAATGGCAAATCTCTTAAAACAGGACCAAAGTTTATAGCAAACCAAATGGCACTCGCTTCAGAAGTGAATTTAGAAGACTGTGTTTAAATGTTATTCTTTAAATGTATTTCAAAATTAGAACACAAAATACGAAATTGTTCAATAACAATTCTAAAGAAAAAAAATAAAAAAAATTATAAACTAAAAATGTGTACAATATTTATTTCAAAATTTCAAGTTGTCGCGGACTAGGCCGTCTTACATATGACCATCTTCGGAATGTTCTACCAGTAAAAGGTCAATTTACCATGAGGTTGAGCGGCTTTGGGTTTTTTGTTTAGTTTTCACTCCAATTAAATCGACTGAAAAAGTAAAGAGAATAGGAAAATCGCAAAAAAATCGTCTCATCGCATGTTTGTATTTGCTAATTTGATGACACCACAATAGTTTACACGCCTCTCTGTTGTAAATTATTTGGTCATAAATAAAATCATCAATAAAATCGTCAATACACACAGAATCATATTTAATTATAAAATAGAGTGGGTTTAATAAGCGGCGACTACTGTATTAGGAATAAGGGATATTAAAAACCAACTATTATATTATAATTTAAAGCAAAATTTCTTATTTGATAATACTATAAAAAAGATTTTAAAAGTTATTATTTACGCTTATTTGGCAAAGTAGCAAGTTTAAAAATACAAGGTTTAAAAAAAGAAGAATAGGAAGCATGTCGGTAATTTCACCTTGAAGCAATTCAATTTCCCTGACTGAAAGCAAAAACTCATCTAATTTGAATTCTTCTGTTCTTCTAATTTGGACAGGAATGGACGGCCGGGCACTTCGGTTGTCACTGACAAATTTCAAATAGACTGGGGAACGTACATGTCGAGCCGCAATGATATCGTCTACATTCGGCTGGATGTGCGCGGGGCCAAAGGACAGAGCAAAGCGGCCTTATATCGACACCTTGGCGGTGTCGAAGTCCAAGATCAAATCTCTGCCATGAGGTAAGCAAATCCCCACTATCACAGTTTTTAATTTCTTGTTTTATTTGATAAGATGAAATATTCATTGATGTATGTTACGAGTACAAGAAGAAATTTGTACATTTATATTGAGTTAATTTTGATTTTACCCAAACTTATATTTTCCTTGTCAGAGACGTTAAACTTAATATCTAGTTCCTTAAAGAAATTTTTGATTCATGTATTCAAAAGTTTTCTTTGGTTGCCAAAATCATTCTTTCTGTAAATTATGATTATCTATTATTTAAAAAATATGATATTTTATTTAAATAATAATAAGTTATTAAATAAATGTATACAGTTATATTAAGATATTTATCAAATTATTTACTAG
Source organism: Clogmia albipunctata (assembly GCA_001014945.1). Lineage (NCBI taxonomy): Eukaryota > Metazoa > Arthropoda > Insecta > Diptera > Psychodidae > Clogmia > Clogmia albipunctata. The sequence continues at coordinate 1,855 of JXOV01014407.1, forward strand.
AACTCGTAGTAAATAATTTGATTGTAACATATTGGCCATCATCTTAATAAATAATTAAATTTTCCTGGAATTTTAAGAATTTTTTAATTAATAATTAATAAATTCAACTTAAAACACAATATTATAATGTTTTTAAATTTTTTAATACTTGGGCTAAACTATTAACTATTACACAAATCAATAGTTTTAAATTAAAATTTTATTAAAACTTAAATTTAAAGAATATTCACTAAAAAATGTTATAACTACCATTACTTTATTGAGAACAAATCTTCAGCATCCTGTTTCAATCATATTTTAGGGACACAATTTCAATTTGATAATCAAAACAATTTTGTACAATTTCTCAGTTCTGTGAATGAAAAAACTTGGTTACATTGATTGATTTTGAACTAGACTATGAAATTTCACAAACACATTTAATNTATTCACTAAAAAATGTTATAACTACCATTACTTTATTGAGAACAAATCTTCAGCATCCTGTTTCAATCATATTTTAGGGACACAATTTCAATTTGATAATCAAAACAATTTTGTACAATTTCTCAGTTCTGTGAATGAAAAAACTTGGTTACATTGATTGATTTTGAACTAGACTATGAAATTTCACAAACACATTTAATAATAATGAAAGGAAGAACAGAATGGCAAGGGGTTTTGACTGATTTGTATAAAATTTGGCCTTATTTTAACTTTATGATTTAACACAACTGTAATTTGATAAAGATGCTGTTTTTGTCAATTTGAATTGTCTGAGAATTTCACTGACTAATGTTAAAAAATGGCTTTGATTCGTGCAAGTCATCCCTTGTTTTGTTTTTATTTTATTAATCATTTAACACATGTTGTCATAATTGAACTAAATTGTCTTTGTTAATAAAAATTGAAGTGCTAATTGTGAGTAATTGGCATTATTAGCTGAGCAGAAACTGAGAAATTAGTACAAGTATTTGTTTGGAACCAGTAAAAAGTCGCTTCATTTTTTTGTTGAAAGCAATAAAGCTCACATTTTCATTACCGAATCTACATTATTAGCTAACAGTAATTGCAGGGGGTGTTCTCTAACCTTCAATCAAAAGTTTTTATCGCTTACCATCAATTAGGATTTAGTTTTTTGGCAATGCGTTAAGCGATGAAATTCAAATTAATCAATCAATTTTTTTGTTCACATTTATCCATTTCAATAAAACCAATTCAAATAAATGAAACAAATTTAAGCTAATGGTACTTTTTAGGTGTGGAAGTGAAATAAGTTTTGTATTTTTATAAATTCGGATTTTAAAATACCGTAAGATACATTGGTTTGGTGAAGAGATCAGAATAGTTATTTGTGCTACAAGGGTTTAAAGTCAACAGGACTTTACACCTGAGCAGGACATAACGTTTTTTGCACTCCACTCTGTATTATAGCACTGAAATTTTTACAATTTCACTTTAAATTTCATTATTGACAAGGAAAATATAAAAAATTGAGATGTTTCACAAATGTTTCAAGTGAAATCTTAACTTGTAAAGTTACCGTTAACAGTTGGAATTCCTCTTAACTACTTGGTCATAAGCCTCTGTGGTCGAGTTGGAGCGCGCTTGATCTATTCCCAGGAGGTGCCGGGTTCGAATCCCGATCATTGTCACCAGGTTACGCTTCTCCTCATAACCTTTTTTTCCTTTCTTTCTACTTTCGTTTACAATCCTGTATTTGAAAAATTTCCTATCCAAATTCCTAATTTTCATATCTCAAACTTTCCTCGTCGTGTTTAAATCCATTGAATGAACTGTTTAATTGTGGAAGAGAATAGAATACACCATCTCATAGAAAAATTATACACAAAAACCCGTTTTCGATGTGAAACGATATTGAACAATTGGCAATGAGCTAATCACTCATTCCAATTACACAATGATTAACGAAACACAAATAAAGCTTGCTTTGAAAGTGCCCTATGTTCCCCTGTTGGGATGAAAAGGAAGGGAAAAAAACATTGTCATAAGGCAAATGCCTATTTTATTGTGAAATAAAAATTCAAAATTTTTACTGAGTGCCATAAAGTGAAACATTACGAAACTCAATGGATATCGAAAAGCGTATGATTCGATACGGGAGTGCGAAAAGTAATCGATCACTGTTAAACTAAGATTTATTACAATGAACTGAAGTTAAAATCTTTTAAAACATCTTAACACGGAAATATCATTAAGAAAAAAAGCATGAAACTTATTAAAACGCCTAATCTTTAATTTCTTAAATTTAATTAACAATTCCCCAATAATTTGTAATTTCTCGAAATTTTAATTTTTGCAATTTCTCTAATTTCCTTCACAGGTATCTTTTGGGGACGTTAAATTTTTTAGACTTGACACGGATTGGAGTGTGGGGCTGGGGCTATGGCGGATACGTGACGGCGATGCTTCTGGGCTCTCAGCAGGACGTTTTTAAATGCGGAATTTCCGTCTCGCCCATTTCTGATTGGCTTTATTACAGTGAGCTCTTCGATTTCATTCATTCTCGGATCCGGAATCGATATTTTAACAAGGACTTTTTGTAATTCTTTTCGCTTAACAGACTCGGCGTTCACAGAGAAGGTGCTTGGGCTGCCCGTGGAGAACTACAAGGGGTATGTCGAGGCGGATGTAACACAGCGCGCTCGCCACATTCCCCCCAACTCTCTCTTCCTTATGCACGGACTCAGCGACTATTCCACCCCCTTCCTCCACGGCATCCAGCTGGCCAGGGCTCTGTCAGAGGCCGGCATTCTCTTCAGATATCAGGTGCGAGTGCATTTTGGTGTAGTTGGAGTGTCACAGAAATTATATATCTTTCGGAATGGAAATTTATTCTAATTAGATGATATTTTTGGTGGAACGTTTTTTTTTGTTAAAATAACAGAACTTTTGAATTGGTTTTGTGTTTTGTAGCTTTACTTTTATTCCTATTTTATATTTATGTTTTACGTAGGAAAAATTTATTTCAATCGGGTTGTTTTATTCTTGTAAGTTTTTGGTAAAACTTAATATGCATTTCTAACAAAGTAAATATTTGTTAAAAATAGTTGTTAATCAATACCGCTGAAATAAATTGGCGTATAATCACTCAGGGTAATTAAATGAAACACTTAATTGGGGAGCACAGAAAAACACGTTTATTCTCGAATATTTAGATTTTCATAATGGCCGCTCTTCCTATTTGTCCCGTCTCGTGGTTGTTCGTCTCCGCTCGTTTGGTTATACTCCTGTTGTGAAGTGGTGTTGGTGAGAACTGTTTTAGGTCTTAACAATAGTAATTTCATTTTATGTGTTACTTTAACTATAAAAGTAATCTATCAAATTGCCATAAAATAGCTTTTTCGAAATAAATTGCTTTCTTTTTATGTACACTGAATTCTATTGAATTTATCTTAATTTAATATCTGGGAAACTACATATAATTTCTTATAAAAATTCATAATTTTTGTATAAATTATTGATATAATTTGTTCAATGGGAACCTAAAAAAAATATGTTCTGTGTAAATTTTATAGTGATGGTGTCGGGTTGGGAAAATTGTATGTTTGTTAACCCAGGTCGATCCTAAAGGCCCGCTTTTTGAGAAATTGTAAAAAATTCAATTATTGCTTACTTTTAAATATTTTTTGGAATATCGGTAAAAGGTATAATAAGGAGTTATGAAATAATTTTTGGGTTTGAATTTTAACCATATAAATATATTGAAAAAATACTTTCTGGAAAATAACTATTTTTGCTATTTTCCCACAATTCATCATTTGAAACGCAATATATCGAACCATTTTCAAGCTATTTTGAAAAATCAACTTGGTTATGATTTACAGATAGTTAAGAATACTTTAACGAGTTTAATTGAAAATGTTTAATTGAAATTCTTATATATTATCACTTAAAAAGATCGTACCTAAAGGCACACTTGGGCATTTAAGGGTTTACAAAATATACACTTTGTTACATTTTATATGATTTTATTAACTTTGCGCCATTATTGATTAGCAAAGACTTATTTTAAGTACTATTAGTTTTACAAACCTAAGGAAATACCGAGTTTGAAACAAAATTATGTTATATTTTATACTTAAGGCTAACTAAAATTTATTATTATTGGAATGTCAATATTTGCACAATTACGTAAGAACTTTTTTGTTTTATAAATTGATATTTAATATACATAACTTTGAGCTCTCGATTATTTGGTTGATATAATTTTATATAAACTGATCAAGAGCAGTTTTAAAAAAAGTCCTTTACTTTTAATATTACGAATTTACTATTTTAAACCTTGTCATGAAATAAAATAAAACACTAAAATATGCTTGTTTTTCATTATATATTATTGTCGTTTATTAAAAACTTAACTATTTAATGGATTTATAGTGTATTTAAAAATTAAAATAATATTTATAAAATTATTAAAATGTGCAAAACTTGTAAAATATATGCTAAAATTCAAAATTTAAGATCACAGTTTGTATTATATCAATCAAAATTATGTGATTATCTACAAAGAATATTAGAATTAAAAAATTAGGGCTCAACTTTTATATTTACTAAAGTTTTTAGATGTCTTATTGTTTTAATTTTTTACTAAATGTATAATTTTCAAATAAAATTTGAGTGCACTTTTAAATACTGATCAAGGCTAAAAATTATTATTTTTTAATGTGGCTTCTTTTTTATGCAGTTGTTTTAATTTTAACCATAATCCTTGAAATATCTTGCTTACATTAAAATTTTATGTTTGAGTGCTTTTGAAATTTTTTGTATACTTATCGTTAGATTTAATAAAAACTTAACTTTTTCGTTGGTTATTAATAAAATGTTTTCGACTTGACACTTTTAGTGTTTTGGATAATTAAGATAATCAAGTGGTGTTTTATGCATATTTATTTGGACAGAGCTACGCGGACGAGGGGCACGAGCTGAACGGAGTGTTGGAGCACGTTTATCGATCCATGGAGGACTACCTACGTGATTGCCTGAGCCTGGATCCGGACGATTCCACGTCCCAAAAGGCGAATTAATTTCTCGCCTTTTACTCGCACATTATCACCGCTAAACCTTTCCAGGCGTTTATGACGACTTCCGTTCACATCTTCGTCCTTCCACACTCCACACCAGACTTCACTGCAAGCAGAGCAAAGAGTGGTACAGAGCTGTGACTGCTTTACACGACTCTTCGTTTACATCCCGTGCTGAAATTGTTTATGGCGCTCTTTATCTCCCTTTCTCTTTCCTCCTTGCGTTTCTTGTTTTCATCCGCCTTCCTTCTGGCTTTCTCCTTTGAAATACCAGTGAATTTGCCAACAGTAACACAACATCCCGCCCGTTTCTTCCGTTTTATGCGACATTATTCCCGAGAGATGTGGCGAACGGTTCAAGTACACATCCAGTGCCAGACACACATCCCAGGTCATGAATCAATCAATATAAATACGGAATTAAACACCTTATGAGATGTAGAGGATGATTTGGTAATTAAGGGAATTATGGAAATATTGCAATGATATTTTTAATATTTTAAGTAATAATTTTACAATATTTAGAATTTTTTAAATTAAAATGTCTAAGTTATTAGGTATTGCAATAAGTTCTGCTATTGTTAAAAGCATAAATAATCACGTTTATCCTTACAGCTTATTTATATAAAAAGAATAATGTAAATGATGTGATTTTCAATCGATTAAAAATTCTTTATTTGAACCAAAGCCGCTCAACCTTTTATAAGTTGTCCGGATTTTACGTGACGTCATCAGCCGGAAGAAAAATTCATGTATTAATCTGGTTGGTGTTTTTTTTATTATTAAAATAAAGACTAGACCTATGTATATTGTTATCTGGATACTATTTTGTACCGAATTTAACACTTTTTCTTAAAATTTCAATACTTTTTGACTGAATTGAGAGAATTTTTGTGAGTTTTATGTTATCATACATATTTAATCACTTTAAAAGTCCATAATCGCTAATTTTCTTGCATTCAAAATCAAAACAATGACTGGTATCCGGCTGATGACGTTTCACAACTAATACCACCACAGATCCATACAACTTTATTGTTAATTATCGTTGATTTGAGCTAATTTTAAAAATACTACTTGTCAATAAGAATAATTTAAATCTCATTTAATTTGATAAAAGTCTAAAAAAAATTTAATATTTTGTCTAATAATAAATTTTTAACAAGTTTGAAAGTAAAATACAATCGACACTCAATAATTCAAACCTTTGGTAAAACGAACGTCTCACTAATTCGAACCTCTCCCGAGGTCGCTACAAAATCTTTTAATATTTCGATCAAAATCCATACAATTTTGTACTCTAGGTAATTTGAACGAAAACAATCTCTGCAATTTAACAAAACCATTCGGTAATCCGAATTTATCGGCCTCATAGCCGATGTGGTAACGCATCCGACTGCCTCTTCGGAGGCCATGGGTTCGATCCCTGGGCTGGTAGGATTGACTGAATCTGTTTACGACTGGTGCAAATAGTCATGAAAAGTCTAAGCCCGTTGGTTGAGGTTAAGACTCCCCAAGATCCTTACAGGAATTGAACGGGAAAATTTATTTAATTCGAACTCATCGACATTTACTACTCAACAACTGCATATTTGTTGTTGTTTCTCTTAGAAAATGTTACTGAGCAGTCTGAGCAGCAGCAATGAAACGGCTTGATTATTCGAAGTATTTTGAGGGTCCCTTGGAGGTTCGAATCATCGATTGTCGACTGTAATTTTAAAAAACAAATCTTTCATACAAATCATATCATACATATCAAATTGGCTTTCTCGGACATTTGGAAATTAATTTAAATCTACAAACTTGTTCCACATCGTTCACTTAATTACCATTACAGTCTCTACAAGTAGTCAAATAAACACAGCGATTGCAAAAGCGAACTCTGGAAAATGGCAAAACCACACACATGTAATAAAATGGAATTAAAATAATTGTCGCATTTAATTAGCGTTTGAGGACGACTGAATTGTAATAGGATAATAAAGTAATGAGTGTAGAAAAGTCAATTTACACAACCGCAGCATCGTTAAAACACGAGTTTGTGTAACGTTTTGTGTAAAGTTTGAAAAGTAGTTCAATGTCAAAAACTAAATAAGAAAAAAAGGGAATGTAACAGACTAATCAAAAATCGAACAAAATCAAATACCAAATGCAATTCCAAGGTACAAGTAGCAAAGCGTGAATCGAACTATATAGTTTCTGTAAATAGATATTATCAATCAAGTTAAGGATGAAACACTATTATCAAAAGACAATGAATCTTAACGACTTGCAATGTAATCTTCAAGGTTATTTTAAGGCTTTTAATATTTTTTTTAAATTTTAAACTTATTTTTTAGATCTTCAAACTAAATAAAAAAAAAACTTCCTTTTATTGTGATAAAGGAGTTGCTTTAAGTTGATAATAAGGCTGCACCACTGAGACGGGGGCCCAGGCATGACCCTATCTCGATGGTGGAGCCCTATTACTTGATTGAATTTTCGGACTGATTCTAAATAATTTCGTTATATTTTGTTGACAAATAGATAAAAATAACAATTTTTGTAATAATTTGATTGTTAATTTTTGATTTAAGTAAGTTCTAGGTCAATGATCTTTGACAAATCTAATACTTTCTTTTTTTTATTATTTTTAGAAAAGATTTTTACTTTTGTTCTTTTCGTAATGAACTTCTTTAAGTTTGATATTTTATCAGTACTTCAAATCAAAGTTACGAGAACCGGGAAAGTTGTTAGTTGCAGAAATCAATCATTCTAATCGCCCAGCCTAAAAAGCTACTCATTTGAAATGGTTGTGAATCAATATGTAAATAGTTACAAAAAAAAATTTTACCAATAAATAGTAACAAGAAGAAAAAAAAACAAGAGGATAAAACTTTGCATAAGCGCTGTAAATAGTATTGATTGAATCAAATGCCTATTATATAGAGATTATAACAATTAAGATCATTCACAATGGAATCGATAAACACTGTAGTAGAGACGGGGTGAAGACGTAGTTAAAATTGAATAGTGTATAAATTTGAAATACGCGAAATATTAAATTAAATTTTACATTTATTAAATATTATAGAATGGAAAAGAGTGTGTTTTAGGACTGGAACAGAATAGATCGAGCTACGTGTTGATGTAATTAACATAATGGTATAAAACATATTTATATAAATAAATATAATATTATTTACGAGTATCAATCAAATTCTGCCTTGATTACATAGTATTGTGTTAGAGTGTAAGATAACAAAAACCACTGTAAATTTGTTATGGGTAAATCAGTAAAAGTCAACCAATTTTTAAGATAAGGCACAGCAGATGCAAGTTTTTAAGGTTCGTCAATCAATGAAATAGCGCGACAAAACACGGATATCGAAAATTGTCTTTATTAGGAGTCATGTTATAAAATAGTCGAATAGAACACTAGTGACAAAAAAAACCTGACTTTAACGAACCTTATTTATTAAGCGTCTGCTTCGTGTAGAAATATTTTAGAGATATGTAAATATAACGATAATCAATTGTCAGTTTTGTTATGTTTCCAAAAAAATGGTCAAAGAGAGTAATAATTTTAATTGATCAAACTGATCTTGATGATCTTTAGAGAATCTTCCCAAGCAAAAAAATGTTATTAACGTAATATTTTTTTAGTGCGAAATGGGTATTTTAGTTTTAATTGTTTGAAGATTATGAATCACTTAACTGAATACCTTTGGTGAATAAAATAACAAAGTTCTTTCAATTCGATATTCTTCCAAAAATTGTTATTGTTTGATTAGTTTTAATTAATATTGCTAAATTGAAGTTTGAAAATATAACTTGTTCTTTAAAATCCTTGTTCTTCCATTATTAACTTTTTGTTTAAAAAAACTACTAGTTTTTAATCAAATTCAATAAGTATTAATTAAATAACAGATAACCGAATACCCCTAGTTTTGAAAACATTTTTTAATACATTTTTGGTATTAATACCATAATTATTTTTGTATTTGAAACTCAATGTTCTTCAAACAACGTAATAAATTTGTTTAATATAATATAAAGGTCTTACATGCGTTATCCACAAGGCTATTCGGCCGTTATGTTATACCATACAAAACCCAAACTAATTTATTTTAAGATTCACTTAACGAATTATAAGCTATAGATAAAAATCGCTCTTTTTTAAAAGATTCAAAAGATGCATTAACTTTATGATATCTTTTGCTATAAAATTTGAACAACTTTTAAATATTTTATAATTAAAGTAATTAATACTCTGAAAACCAAATAGTCACTGAAATGTCAAATCGCGTTGGTTGAGGTTAATACCCCCTGTTTCTCAAAGAAATTGATAGGGAAATTTAAAATAAAATTAATGTTCGAATACAATTATTTTCCAATGTGATGTTATTTTAAAATGCAAAAGAGTCATTTCTTCGAAATCCTTGATCTTCCAAAAGTATGTTATACTCGTATTTTGTTAAGAAGTGTCAAGCAAATGAACTTAATTTAACAAATATTATGTTATCTGAAAAGTTAATTAAATATAATATTAAATACAATTACTTTTATTTTAAAAATAATTTATTTAAAATTTCATTTTTTGTGATATAAAAATAATACACTGTCCCCCAACATTTTTATCGCTTGCCGGTATGCCCCGCTGTTATTCTGATTAACCTGATTCTTATACTTCATGAAATATTGTTTAATTATAGGGATCTATCCTCTCATTCTGATGAATTTCATTTTTCTTATTAATTATTTGAGATAGAATAACTACATCAAATCAATTAAATTCTATTGAATGATTTCGTAACACCCAGTCTTTTGATTATGATTAAGTCAAATTTGTTATAAAAAGAAAATCGTTTTTACTACCATTGTAATACTTATTTAAATACTGTTAAATATTAAATACCAATTCTTCCAATTTTGAGATAATCATATAACCTTCGTTTTAAAATTTCTTACCCTTTACTATTTTGAACTTCTCTCTTTGACCAGAAACTGATTTTCGATGTAAACCAAAGTCACTTTAACTTCAAATTAGATCCAATACAAATCAATTGTTAATATTGTGAATACAATGCAAAAAAACCATGTTGTTATAATTGTTGTTGTTTATTGTTGTTGTCATGTTACGGTCAATAATTTTTTTGTTTGAAAATGAGACATTTGATTTCGAATTGTATGAAAATATTGTTGTCTCTTTGGTTGATTATTGAGGACAAGAAAGAAATGAAGAAAAAAACCAAACTATACATAAATAAGAAACCAAGAGTAAAAGTCGTTTCGAAAGAGCCTAATTTGTATAGAATATTTTCAATCAATGTACAAGCACTGGCGTGCAAATTTGCAAAAATAAAGCACGATTCCAGCCATTTTAAAGAAACCAGAAAAAAAATTAAATAAAAAAGCATGTTATAAATGTTTACAAATTTATATAAATTGCTGCAGATTCGTTTTGCATCATCCGTATATTGTAGAGAAAGTATTTAAAATTAAATTAAATAGTAAGAAAAAGCATACCTCATCTTCTAATCAAATGAACATTGGAAATCAACTATAGATAAAGAGAGATAACAAAGCAAAACAGAAGAGTGATAATTCATTCAGTTTGATTTGGCAAACATTATGTCAATTAAGGCATCTACTAAAAATATATGCAAATATCTGTGAGCATCTATTGCCAATTCAAGCTTCCAGAAATTCTTATACGTCTTTCTAGTTGTAACCTTGCTTCCTTCCTCAAACCCCTTTCCCCATCCACCCTCGCCCCCCCCCCATTATCTATACGACTATCAGTAATATACAATTAAAAATATTTTAGCTTCTAAACAGCTAGTTCTTAAAGAAGATATTAAATCATATTAAAATTTAAACAAAAAAAGAATCATCATAAAAGAAAACACCAATTATTAAAGTAATACTTAACAAAAAAGTGAACTAGTTTTACAGTAATTAGTCTTAAATTAACATTTAAATAAATGAATAAATATTATTGTTAATACAACATCAAAGACTACCTTAGATTTTTTGCCGTGTGATTGTCGTATGGAGTTTGTTAGTTGGACGGACGGACGAACCAAAAACCATATTAGAATCGTGTGAATGTGTTCTTGTACATCAATTAGCCTGTAATTTCTAAATTACATTATTATGTAACAATAAACCTGTAATTAAAATGATTCAAGAGGTAATAAAAGCATTAACATAGATAATAAAAAATACTATGGGAAAAACTATTTAGTAATCCACTAACAAAAAAGAAGAAGGATAGATAATCTAAGGATTACGATTTTCAAAAACCACAACAAAAACACTGAAGGTTCGACCTCTTAAATTATGGTAATGTGTTATATGTTTATAGGTTTTATAACAGATATGTTTCTAATATATTGCAACTGCTATATACTTTTATCCATTATATACATACATTTAGAATCCTAACTATTATTGACTATGTTTTAATAAAAAACTTGTAGTACTTATAAATACTATAATTAATTTGAAATAAATAAAATAATGCGATAATTCAATAAAATTGTTTGTTGTTGTTTGAAAGAATTGAACTTTTTTAAAGGTAATGTAATGTAAAATTGGACCAAACAACCCATGATTGAGTTATAGCCCTCACTCATATATATAAATACTTATGAATGATCCCCGGACCGTTGCACCATCGTGATTCCTTGGAGTGATGGGTGCCGCCCATCGTCTCCTCCTCACGTAGGCGTTTTCACTATCTACTTTTGTTTTAAGGGAGGTGGATAGGATATATGTGCCAACGACCCGCCATTCGGCACCGCTCACGAGGGCAGTATAGGTCAAACACAGTATAAGGGAAGGGTTTAGGGTTAGTTTGGGATAGACAGTTAGTAAGGTAAAGGATCAGTTTATAATGAAGTTAGTGTTAGTTTTTATAATTTTTATTTGAAAAATACTATAGGTGAATGAAATCCATTTTCAAATATCATGTTGAAAAAAACAATATTCAACTTATAGTCCAAATACACTTTATGATATTTTTCGGCAATTCACATTAATGAGCAAAAACTACACAACCCATCTGGCGACATTTGCCAAAGTATATTTACAAATACTTAATTTTAATAATCAAATAAGTAATTAATTATAATAAATTTATAAATTATAGTTTAGCTTCGATAAAGTAGGTGAGGAATTCACTCCTG
>JXOV01014417.1:0-40963 GCA_001014945.1 Clogmia albipunctata
CATTATTATTATTATTATTATTATTATAAATCTATATATAAAAAGTATACAAATATGAAACAAAATAAAACTTGCTATAATTAAATCTTTTTTAAAATAATTTAAAAGATCAAGACACTTATTGTTGGATTTAATGGAAAAATCAGCAATATTTGGAAGTAAATATTTGATTAGATTTTGAAGCAAAAAGAGAACAATGAAGTCGATACATATGAAGCCTTGTAAAAAGTGCCCTCATCATGTATTAATCATTATGAAACATCTAAGAAAAACTCACTGTTTTAGAGATTTGTATATAGGAATGAGTTGTCTGAGATAGAAAATCGATCAGTACATGGTTCAATTATGGTAGGCAGAAATTAGATTTCCATTAAAAAGTTAATTATTCCCTATGGGCCAAAGAAAGCACCTCGAAAACTGATCGGTTGTTTAGTGTGTATTTTTCAAAGTGAAATAGTAATAAATGGATCTGGTTTAAATTGGATTAGGTATCTGAATGGGCATTTTTTGGCCGATGAATTAGTGATCGGAATGAGATCGATATCAATTGGAGGAATGGAAAGAGCGATCGTCAGTTTATCGATCTCCTATTTAATAATCGGTTAAAAGCTTCAATTGATGGTTTATGATTTTTTGTGGGGAATAATGGACTTGCATTAGTTAAAAGTCGAGCAACAAAGACATCAAAAACTGTTCATTTTGCAGTTGAATATCGTTTTTCGAGGTGATCTTTCTGTGTAGATCGAAATGGTATCGACTGAAGATTATCCGAAATAAAACTGTAAAGTCATTTTGGCCATTAACAAACAAACCACCCATCACCATCATAGGCGTTTTCGGTGCCTCGAACAAAATGATCCACAGGTCAAAATACAGAGACTCCCAATCATGTACCTAGGGCACTTCAGAAACAAATTCATATTTCGATTTAATTTGGTCGGACCTCAAATGAAAGAATATTTGGAGCGTAGTCCATTGTCGTGGAGTTTTGTGGCGCTTTTTCCCCACATTCGCTCTTTATTTGTAATTTACCGCGAACAATAGAGACACTTGATGGTGTTTTAAAATATTATTATACAAGACACAGAGGCTTCGGAGGAGAGGAATTGGTTCATTGGCCGGAAATTAAAGACTCAGTGTGAATGGAAAAGTGTTCTTATTCAAGTCAAGACTCCTGCAAATTTAGAGTGCTATTGACCTCTGCGCAAATAGACTAAATCTCTTTATGGCTCTTTTTTTATTCTTAAATTAGTTAATCTGATTTTAAATGAGCCTTTCTCTTTTTCTGCTTGTTTTCATCGAATTCCAAGAAATAATTAAATCAATAAAAGATAGTCTAATTAGTTATTTTTAAAACCGTTAAATGCAATTAAAATTTAATTGATTGTTCCATATTTCTTAAAAATAAACAAAAAAAAATTCTAAAATAATTTCAAAACAAATAATATTAAAATTTTTATGTTTCAGAATCTTACTTTAGTTATAAAAAATATTATTTTATTTGTACATTACCTACAATTATAATAAATTAGTAAAATTATTGCAGATAAAAAAGCTAAACCGTGTCGAAAAACAGGGTAAAGAAATAATAATATTAAAATTATATTTGTACACGACAACAATACTAATGCAAATAAATGGTTTAAAATTGAAATTTTGGTAAAACTCAAATTTTAAAAAAGGTTCACTATAAAATCTAATGATCGCCATTATTTGATTGATGGCACATCTTCTGAATCCTATGTGCATAGAGTTATAAAGAAAAAAATTCATTTTAAAGATAATTCACACGTCAAAGTGTGTTCAAAATTTTTCCACTAGATGGCGAACGTGTCAAATTGGTAATTTCTGTTTACAAACCATTTAAAATGAACAAAAGGTAAGGCACACAGTCAGACACAGTAAAAACGTCAGCTTTTGCATGAAATTACCATGTTTGTGCTTCTATCTGGCGCACGTTAAATTTTTTACTGAAGAAATTTAAAAATTTTGTATCAAATATTGTTTTAAACACAGTAGAAACATTATAATTTATATTGAACATCTTCCTGCCATCGGGTTCCATAATATATTCAATATTGTTTTTTGGTTCAATTAATTAATAAAAAATATCAGTTATCGGTTTTTACCGATGTTCATTTGGATAAATTGCTGAGCAGACATTCGTTGATTCCAAATTAATAATGACACCTTAATTAGTCCACTTTTAACGGTCACTCTTCTGTCTGGCAACCCTCGCCTCGATTAATTCCTGAAGGAACGAGCAACACAATACAATTGGTGGTGGTGGTAGGTAGCGATTTTTAAAAATACCTGTAAATAAATTGAAGAGGGGCTGAATGGCCGAATTCCTTTTTGAGCACCTGTCCTCGACTTTCGTGGGCAATATAACAATAAAAGGTTTATCCCTCGCACTTTGCTTAAGATCACCTGTTTGAATACACGCCAATAAATGCACCCAGCGATAATCAGCTTAGCATTAGACGGAGAAAAATCCTATCAAAGGTGCTCCTCAAACAGTCAAATTAAAACTTAAACGGACAAAAGTAGGGATCCTTAATTTGGAACGAATCGATCGTGGAAAAGATGTGTTAAAAATACACTCTCTCCAAGTATTGATCATTAAAAAGTCATTATCGAAACGCAAGATCGAAACTCCTTCGCAATTTTATGCCACTTTAATGCAAATACTAAAGAGAATTCCGCCCGGAACAAGTCATTTCGTGTTCCTATCAAATTATTATCTCCGATCGCAGTTCTTTCGAGGGTTTTGCACGGAAGTCTTGCCAGTCTGCGCAGCTAATTAAGCAGGGGATGGTTAATGGATGAGCTGAATGTCGTTGGCGGCGGCGTTGGAGAACCTTTTGTTAAGTCCCCTTCATTCGTTTCGGTTTTTTTTATTCTTTTTTAAACATGTGCGGGTTTTTTGTTTGTTATTTTATTGTTGTTTTTAATGCATTTTTCAGGTTTTGGCATGTGATCAACGGAAGAAATTATGATAATTTCGAGACATAATGTATTTAAATTATGTTCAAACCCACAACTTTTACAGTCACATCATAACTCAATTGAGAATTGTAAGAAAATGTATTTATTAAATTGTTTATTTTTTTGGACTATTATACTTTTGAATTTAAATAAATTTATAATTATTTCACTAAAGACTTATTAGCTATACATTAAAATATATATATTTATGTATATTTTTATTCGAGTATTCTTAAAAAAATTATAAATGCAACCATAACAATATTATTATAGTAAATGAAACCTGGAATAGAATGGTTCTGTTTAGAAATCTATTTGACATTGATTAACTTATTTTTAAAAAAGTACTAAAATGAGCGATTTTTAAAGAGTGATTAAGTGTGAAATACCAGCAAATAAGCGAGTTTTTCATCACATCTGAGTAAAAAAACGGATTTTAACTCGAGCTAGACATAAATTTTTGGACACATTTTCCAAAAATCCACTTAAAACTAATTTTAACAAAAATTACCGTTTTAACAGTCTCTAATTAAACGATTTTAGGGAACTATTTGACCGTTATAACAACGTGGATTAAAATTTTAACAATATTTGCCAAAATTTGGACTTTGAATAAATTTGCTCGTAGATATCGAATTTCAATTTTTCACTAGTGAAATAAAAAATCAAAATTTTCACTAGTGTTAAAAAGTGGCACATTATAAAGCTCAAATCGATGTCGTAAGTCTAACATTTCTCTATAAAAGTGCAAAATGTACTTTTAAAAATAAAATATTTCAAAATATATTTAAATATTTGAGTGTACTGATATTTGATAAGTTATTGTGATATGTATTAAGGATATATTTACTTTGTATTAATATTTATGCATTACATAAAATCGATATTATGAAACTAAAATCCGTTTAACCAAAGTCTTTTTTAAAAGCACAAGT
Source organism: Clogmia albipunctata (assembly GCA_001014945.1). Taxonomy (NCBI): domain Eukaryota; kingdom Metazoa; phylum Arthropoda; class Insecta; order Diptera; family Psychodidae; genus Clogmia; species Clogmia albipunctata. The sequence goes on from JXOV01014417.1 coordinate 3,924, forward strand.
GCTTTAAATATTTCAAATTATTATGTACGTCAGTTTTATTGTACATGGTTTAACTGGATTTCTGACTGTTTTCAGATCAGATGGTTTAAACTGAAGTAGTAGTAGGTGAATTTAAATTTAAACCATCTGTTAGCGGATTAAATTTCCTATGTGCAAGTAGAAGAAAAAATATGAAGCATTCTCCATGTTCTCTTGGAATTAAAAAAAGAACAAAAAAAATGTCAGGAAGATAACAAAATTGGATTTAAAAAATAAATAAAACAATTTGCTTGTGATTTTTGTGTTTAAAATTTTGTTTAAAATACGGTCGATAAGCATTATCAAACACACGGGCTTGTTTTAAAGCACTGTCTACGCGCGAGGCTTAAAAGGTCCCTAAATTTAGCCTTATCTTTTAATGTTTTATGTGCAAAAACATATTCAACTAATTAATTAATTATATTTTTAAGAACTATGATAATGCCATCACTTTTCGTCATTACTCCTCCTTAAAAAGAACTTACATACTCGTATGTATAATACAATGTTGTTTTAAAAATGTCTTTTCTAAGCCCCAGGAGAGAATGGTGATTTCCGTCACGCAACTGAAGCTGAGGTAATTGTGCGGTGTATTAAGTAAGCAAACAGGCTGATGAAAATGGAAATTTTGCGATCATTACGGGATTTTGATTGATGGAAGGAAATGGTTTCATCTCGCTCTCTTTTATTTTAACTTGGCAAGCTGGGCCGAATAATCAATTACGATCATCTCTTCAGCTGAATTCCAAAGTAAGTGAGGCTTTAACTTGTTCTTCTTTTTATCCTCTTGAATGCAAAATGCCAATATGGCAGCAGATGCAGAGAAAACTGCTCCACATCTAACAATTAATAATGGCAAAGACGAATGCAGCCGATAAAATTGCATATTCTCTTAATCATTTATCATGTTATTTGCTTCCTTCCAGGTTTGTTATTAACCAGAAGCTTTTGCATTAATAAAAAATAAATTTATTAAATCCCAACAGAGGTTTTGCAAAAGCAGAAAATCCGAGGTTTGGAGGAGAGCAGGAAACAGCCTCAGGTAGCAATTAAAATGTATATCTTTTAAATTTATTTCAATATTTTTAAAATAAATTATATTTTGCACAAACAATTGTATAGAACTTTGGAGTAAAAATATTATTTTCATTATTTAAATTATTTAATACTTTTTTTTATTCATAAGTACTTCAACATCACTTGGCATTGACTTTTCAGTGGGTTGTTGTCTGAAAATCCAATCCATGCTGAACATCATGGCTCATGAAGAGCGTATAATTAAAGAAAAGGAAGGGAATGGAGATGGGGAGAGAGGAAGAAACATGGGGCCGAATGATGGAGCACCGATGATGATGAAAAAGACAGTAGCAATAAAACTACTTCAGGCTATGTGATTATCTTAAACCATTTATTCCGCACACTCTCTTTGCTTCTCCTCTGCTCTGCTCCTCATTCCAAGTATTCACACTTTTATTGAACCACTCCATTTAAAGCCTGTTTCGATATTGTTTCGTTTCGTGAAACACTCAACGGCGGATTGAAAATTTATCTCTTGATATCGTGATTTTTGCGACAAGATATTTAAAGCTTTGCTTTTCGGAAAGAGGCTCCAATAAGAGACTTATCCGATTAAGTGAATAGCGTACTTTTAAAGAAGAATTGTTTTTGATATTTAATATTTTAAAATAAGGAAGCAAATTTAAAATTCTAGTTATTTTTACGGAATTTTAAAAATATTATTTTGTTTTAAAATGCAAAAATATTGACTTAGATCAAAACAAAACAAAAAGATTAGTAAATAAAAACTTACCAGTGTGTAAGAAGAGATGATTCTTGAGATTGGTGTGCTTGGAGAAGCCTCTGGAGCAGATGTGGCACTTGAAGGGCCAGGAGCCGCTGTGGACGTACATGTGGGACTTGAGATCGCCAGGAGTTGGGAACGATTTAGAGCAGAGGCTGCATTTGTGCGGTTTTTCCTGTTCGAAAAGAAGCAAAAAACGAAGACAACATTAAGATTACGAAAACTTCAAAATAAACAAAAGTGCACAAGAAGGAATCAATTTAATTTATGAGTCAGGTAATCCATAAATTTGCCGGTATGTGATAAATCTTGACCGCCCACTTCAACAAGCCGACGTTTAAATGGTAGCACTTACAAGAGAACTTCTAGACACAAGAAGAAAAAATCCGTATTTCCTTCTCAATAATTGCGATCGTTTCAGAGAGGTCTAAATAAGCATGCGTTCAAATTGGAATGAGGGTTTGAAAACTCTTTCCCTCATGTGAATAATACAGAAGCATGGGAATCAGTGACAAATCATCGTAAAGTCACACAACAATAAAATTGAGAAATCTTAAAAATGTTCAGAAAAAGAGAAGAAGTATTTGTACTTTTATTATAATTTGCATTTAATTACACACTTGATCGAGTATCGATCACTGTTCTTTTGTGGGAACGAAATTGTGTCTTCAGAGGGACATAAAATTTGTTGGTTTTGGAACAGGCGGTGATCGTTTTAGTGATCGAAAAGGAACAAGTCTCCTGCTGGGAGATAAGAATGTTTCTTTTTTTCGGAGGATTAATTTATCGATCAAAATCGATCGTGTTGATATTTTCCTCTTCCCTATTCGAGGATCGCCATAAAAAAAATTTAACGATAATTTTGAAAATACGAGTAGATCGACCCTACTTATCGAATGGCGTCCTGTTTTATTATCGATCTTTGATCTTTTTGTGTTTTTCTTACGATCTTTTACTGTTTTTTGTTTTTTTTTTCCTTTTGAAACAGGTGGATTTCGTTAAAGAATAATTCAAAGTGCGATCGTTACCTTGATGTGTGTCATGCGGTGGTAATAGAGATTGGAGCTGGCCGTAAATCGCTTCCCACACACTTGACATTGGTGGGGCTTCTCGCCGGAATGTATCCGCCGGTGAGTGTTCAGAGAGCTCGAGGTACTGAAGCCTTTGCTGCACACCATACAAACATGCGGTTTTTCACCTGCAAAAATTTGGAAGAGAGACAATTTAGGTGAATTATTGGAAATTAATTGGGGTTTTTTGCTTGTTTTACCTGTGTGAGTTCGCATGTGTCTCTTTAAAAGACTGGGCCTGTCAAAGGCTTTGCCGCACACTTCACAGGGAAGGAGTGCTCTTTCGCCTCGAATTGGCCTCGACTTTGGTGATGATCGGTGACGGATTATTGGGGTGGAAGGCTCATGTAAGTCCCCTGAACTGCTCGCATTCGAACTTATTGACAAGGAATCACCTGAGACTGACTTGTGTTCATCCTCTCCTCCGCTTGTGGGGGAAATTGGCAGCAGAACCCGTGACATTAAGGACATTGAGAGATCCAAAGGGGAATCTGGAATAAGAAAAAGATTATTATATAAAATTATTTAAATAAATAGGTTTTTAGTAAATCAAAGTCAGATTTATTAGGTTTTTGTACTTGTTGGGTTTGACCTTAAGTTTTCAGGGTCAAATTTAATATAAACTTTGACAAGACCTGTACCTAGTTTGGGTCTACATAGAACAAAGTTCGATGAAAGTGTCTTTGTACTAGAAAAATGTTTTTGAATAAAAAATTTTATAATAACAAGTTGTTTAGGAAAAGCATTATTTTTTATTAGAAGTTTTAAAATCACGAGCATAGCGAGTTCTTTAGAAAGAGCAATGTATTAAAATTCTTTAAAGGGAGTAATTCGTAGTCTGCACTGAAACTTGGTTCGAATTCTATTGTTCTCTTGTTTACCAAAACCATTCAATTCAGAATAATTTCCTCTTTCCAAACACATGCAATTTGATAAATTAATTATATCAGAAATGCCATTATTCGCAAAGACCTGTTATGGATTTTGGTAAACAAGGGAACAATAGAATTCGAACCAAGTTTCAGTGCAGACTACGCATTAGAGATGAGAAAATATAGTTTAACCTGTCCCACCGTAATGAGGGAATAAACCAAAAAACAATGTTGACAAAATTAAATTTATTGAACCGATAATTTTTTGAGATTTTCGTTTTAATTTATTATAAAATGCAAAAAATTTTGCATAAAACATGGTTGATAAGCGTTTTAAACGAACGGCCCTTCTTTATACTACTCGCTACGCTCGTAACTTTAAACTATCCTTGGCTTAATAATACCTAGTTGTATAATTAACTATTATCATCCGTGTTTTATACAAGAAAAAGTGCATTTGAGAGAAAGATGATCAAATCATCAAATATGTTTAACTTCAAGATTAATTATCGACGCCGAACTCGCACTTTGTTATACAATTTATAGATTAATAAATCAATAATACATTTAATTGAAATTAAATTATAATGCAATAAATCGATGAGATAATACGTCTTAAACAATCGAAATAGTAAAATATTTGGAGAACGGAAGAGTGATGTGTCTGGGAATGGTTTCCAGTGGCTTTATATCCCGGTTCCCAAACACTAAACATTTTAGTGCGCATTTTATGATGTAGGAACAGAAAACGAACAATAAATCTTTTGGCCGGCTTTGTAAAACAAGATAATCCATTAAGCAAATGGTGACAGGCCAAGACACATATTATGCACTATTTGCATAGAAAGCTGTTTATGTTGATTGGTCTCATTTTATGTGATAAGAGTATTTTTTGTTGTAAAACAAAGGTATTTAGTTTAAAAAGTAATGATTTGATTATTTTGATTAAAAGCCTTTAAAATAATAAATAATATTTATTTAAAGAACATCTGGGAAAATTAACCATAATTTAACACGAGTAAGTTTCTAAAAAACAAACGAAATGAGTTTTAAAGACTCCATTGTTAGGTTTTTTTTTATATGCATGTTAGAAGAACGAACCAGACAAGAAGTAATTTATGGATAATTGAAGTTCAATTATTTTTATTGCTTTTAATTGGTTAGCGGCAAATTAGCTTTTATACCTTCGGTAATTGGATCTGCTGAGGAATGTCATATTGTCTGGCCAATTTCCACAAATTTCGATCACAACATCGGTAAATTAGTAGCAAATTATAAGCCTGAAATCGGACACTAATTTTGATTGGACAATAATTTCAGAAGATTCTGCTACAAAATTTCAAGTGTCGAAAATTGATGATAGTCATTGTGAAATAAATTTGCTACTTTACTCAACTGTAGTTGGAAATTGTTAATAAATTGAAGATTTTTAATGAAAATACACAAAATTTAATATAACACTTGATACAAAAACATTTTAAAAAACCACTTGTTTTTATAAAATTCCAAAGTGTTTAGTAATGTGTGACATTTCGACCTTGTTGTATAAATAATATTTTAACGATGTGTAAAAGAAGCCAGCAAAGTGAAGCTTGAAATTTTGCGATTTTCAATGGTTCAAAAAAAAAAATCTTAAAATTGCGCCGAAAGTCAATAACAAATTATTGAATTTACGACCTGTAGATTTTTTAAGATCACTAAAAACCACATGGCATTGGCGGCATCGATACAATCAGCATCGCTACTGCTGTTATTTGTGCGCGGATTGCAGAAGGCAAGAATGCAAGAAATTCGAGCGGCACAATGTTTGAAGACGTCATTTCTTTTGTTTTTAACCCACCACCAGTTGCATTATTATCAGAAACCAATATCGACCACCGCCGCCTCCAGATTTACCGGAGATCACAAGACCAGCCAGAGAGAAGTGGAGATGTGTGGGGGGGAAGAGAGAGAACCAAGGCAGAACAGCGGGGCAAAATTAACTTGCTGCTACCATAAAATTGGCGTAACCGTATAAAGTGATCGCAGCAGCACAAATATTTATATAAAACAAAGTGAATTTTTGAGTACATGTAGTGGTGCCATAAGCCTCTTGTGCTAATAACAGCCATCATCATTCTGCGGCTTTATTGGACAATCAGCCATAAACCAAGTACAGAATTTAATAATATTCGTCTCTTTTGCTCTCCGCTCGCTGGCTTACCTTCGAGAATCGAGTCCATTGTCTTTCGATAAATGGTATTGTGCATTCGGACAAAGAACAGCTCCTCGGGCCTCTCAGGTAAAAAGTAGACCACCAGCTCTTGATGCGCCGGAATCGATCTGATGATCTCGTAAATGGGCTCTCCTTTGATTTTTGAACACACCACATTCACCTGTAAGATAAGAAAAGATGGGATGATTAAAATCAAATTCAGTTTCTATTTCAAGAAAATATTTAACATATTTTTAAATAAAAAAGAAAAATTTGTATGAAAAAAATTTAAAGTAATTGCAATAAATATACAAAGATACTAATAAATGATATAATAAATTAAATTCTCTATTCAAATGAAGTAATTAAATGAAAACAGTTTAAATCAGCTAAAGATTCCTTTTCTTAAGATTTCGCGATACAAAACTAATGCATCGGTGACACCAAAATATTTTTACTGCTGAGCCATAAGTTCCGTTAAGTGCCGAAACGCTCCTAATTTCAACCTGGAATTTCTGATTAATTGCTAAAATTAGATAAGTTAATTGTATGTCAATGAAATCTGTATTTTATTTGCAATCGACTGCAATTTTAAAAATTTAAATTGAGTAAGTATTAAACCCACTATGACTGATTGAAATTTAGAACGATATAACGGTGCTAATTAGGTTTGTCGCTGGACGAATCTATAGGAGGACCAGAAGGGCCATCCATGGTTTGATTCATAAGTAACGAACAAATAAATGCTTTGCAATCCCATATCGAAAAATTCTCTTTTTGAACTAGTTAGACAATCATAATCTTTTGCATTTTCTTCTACCACTTAAAAGAAGTACTTTTGCACACTAATATATTTTTTAGCACAATTTACAGCACGAAACACAAATTACTTATTTTGTTCAATTTTTTTTTTGTTATATTAATTTTTTTGCTAAGATAAACTTATATATAATTTGTTATATTTTTAATGATTTCACATATCTAATATTTTTTGATTGGCTGATAAGGGTTCTTATTGATCAAATAAATAGTTAATAATTTTAATTATCTCTAATCTAAACAAATATTTAATTTTAAAATGATCAGAAATGATTAAATGTCTAATTGTTAATAAAATTAAATGACATGTTTATTACAAATTATTGTTAAACACAGGGCTTTAAAACACTCGCTATGCTCGTAGATTTAAAAACCTTTGTATTAAAGAAGTCCTTATCTTATCAACCTAATTATTTAAATAGCTACTAGTATTAATATAACTATAAATTTATCTGTTATGAATTTTTAAAATGAATTATGCAAAATTTTTAGATCAAATAAATTTAAGATCAAATTTAAGATCAAATAAAATAAAAATATTTCATAAAAAAACTTCCGACCAAACGGACATCATTATTAAAGATGACTATGGCAAACTGTTGATAAATACCTGAGGTCCATATGTGTTGGTGACCTTAAGAAATCGGATCCAGTTGCAGTGTCGTACCCGTCTTCCATTTGTACTGGTTATCTCGTCGTAGAGTCCAAATCTGTATCGGATCTGAAAGTGGACAAAATGTGATTCGATTACCATTTTATGTTCACTCGGAAATCATTAGATCTGTTCACATGCTTGGTCACAACAATTGTGTTTGTGCGTGTGTGTGTGTCTTTTCATTGGAAAATTAAATTGATTAGTAATGTGGTACCATAAAGATGTGTTTACTACCAATTGTGTTGTGTTTAATTGATTCTGAAGAAACTAAAACACAGCCTCTAATCTGATCATACGATAATCGGTTTTTAAATAAAGAACATGATTAGATTAGTGTTTAATTGGGGACTTAATTGATAAGACATCGGAATTTATAGTTAATAAAATATAATTTATGTAAATTCCTATTTTATTTCATTTTCCATAATTAATAAAACTACCGTTTGTAGTATTTTACAATGAATTCTTAAAAATAGGGAGCTAGACCTAATTAAAGTTAAAATTCATCTGTTTTTAACAAATGAAACGTATGTGAAACATCGATCGGAATACAATTTGTTTTGCAATCGTTTTCAAAATAATGATTAAAATTATAAGTAAAATAGATTCCTGTCATAAGCTCAATCTTTCTAAATCTTTACGTAGAATCAGTTTAGATCCCATATTTCTATTCACACTATTAAAAATCTCCCTTAACTAATGTTTAATTCATTTAAAACCAAAATTAATTAAATACAACTTTGAAAATTGCTTCCGTATTCTTTAAATGAATTCTCAGAGTGATCTTTAGCATAACAAATTGCATTGTAATACCAATATTTCATTATACAACACAAGAACGAATAAATTACAATTTATTCAAGTAGGGGGAAAATCTATTAGTCAAATTAGTGACACAAAGATATTACACGGTCTTTACTTGAGCATGGATGGCCTCTCTTTGGAAAATCGGTTTGGCGTTAGGCATGCGCGCGCGATGAAGGCAGGTAAAGTACATAATTGTGGTTCCGCTCGAGAACCCATCCAATCGGCAGTGCTTATGGCTGTTGTCTTCGGAACACAATAAGCCACACGCCAGACACGTTTTTCGAAAAGGGGGGAAGAGTCACTTTACCGTGTAAAATGGCAAAGCACTTGTATTTACATAGCTGGTGGTCTTTATTACGTCTCAGTTTAACTTTCTAATTAACACCTACACCCAGACTGCAATAAACACTGATGGAATTGTCATACGAGGGCAATAAATTGAAAGCATTAGGGGTGGGAATAAGTTTTCGGTTTCTTGTACAGAATATCTTAGTAAGGTAATCTTCGTTAATTAATTAAAAAGAACATACTTTTAATTTTTTTGTAATCTTAAAATAATTAAACCAACTACTTAAAATCTCCAAAGAGGAATGTTTCTCTAATAAGGTAAAATAATATATTTTTTATAGTTATTTATTCATGTTAAAATTGCAACCGAAGACCAAACTCTTCATCATTCTTAAATCAAATATGTAAAATCATAGTCCTTTTACGACCAAGTTATAAACACAATTTTCTATGGCCCTTTTCCTCAACCCCATAACTCAGGGGTTCCCAAACTTCTTCAGCCCGCAGCGCCCCTACATACGTTTCACGGTGGTCGTACAAATACTCCGGCACACGGTTTGGGAACCCCTGCCTTAACTCAACTGGTGCTAAAATAGACAAATAATCAACGCTCTACAACTCATTCAAATTCATAATCTTGACGATAGAATATCTAATCTCATCTCGATCTGTTTAATTCTCTGCACAGTAAAGTATTCAATAAACTGTGTAATTTTGTTTTGATACCAAGTGTTCAATTGTAAAAAGTCTCTTTTCTACCTCAGTGCTCTCTGTCTTTCATGCATTACTCGGAATGTCTGCAAAGCTCCTTTGTTTTTTGTAAATTTAATTTGTCACACAGTTGGTGATCAAGTTCGCAGATGATTGGCATAATTGGTATTTTCAAATATTAATTTGGAACCATTTTGTCAATCATCATCATTATTTGGTGAAGCAGTTGAAAAAACAACTCTCCACGTTTAGATCCTGTATATTTCAAGTTTTAAAAAAATAACACTTATTTCATTAATCCAATTGGAAATTCTTATCACTTCGAACTTGTTTTATTACTTTTTTTTATTCATTTATAAAATTGATTTAATATTTATTAGGTTGCATAAGTTTCTATAACAGAACAAAAATTGTATTGATCTGCGAAAAAAGAACAAAAACATATTCCACCACGCAATATAATGACACAAAGCGAAATCATATATCATCACCTGGGGAGCAAAATTATGTATGATCGACATTTGCGCAGTCTCAATGGGAAACTTCTATTCATGGGTATTATTATTATGTATGATAGAAACGAACTATTGTGGCATGAGGTAATGTGGCAAGAGGTACAAAGGGGCCTGACAATAAGCATAAGGAGAAAATAAGATCACAGTAAGAATCGAATCTAATTGAGAATTTGTTGGACTCTGAAGGCAGATTAGATACGGCTGTGGTGAGTTCCAGAGCAGAGAGAATCGAGACGGGAATAGACAAAGCACATTCTCGAATGGAGGTGTAAATACCGTTAGATCTGGTCAATATTCAGACAAATCACATTCGGTGCAAATCTGTTCCCAATGACCTTTTTCAATTAACATGGTTTTGTTTAGAGATGAAAAGAAAATAGATTCAAATTATCAACCAATAGATCGCAATTTAAAGTTTTCCTTTTAACGATTCAATGATTTTTTTAAATAAAGATTTAATAGGATATTTCAGTCAAATACCTTCCAAATAAATTTTAGAAAAGTTATCACTTTTTGAGAATTAAAGGGAGTTTATTAAATTCTACCATTTTCAAGCTGTTTTTTGTCTATTGCCTGGTTTCATCTATTTAGATTCCAGTATCACGTAAAATCCAGATTTGAGTGCAAAACTGATCGATTACACTTGGTTCCACTTATCATTGCTATTTTGTTTTTTTTTTCTTATTTTTTGCGTTGTCACAGCAGCTGGCCGAGACAATCAATCAACCGAATGCAAGTCAATTAATTTTCAAACCACTTTGGCAACAAATTGAGCGTAACATATCGGATTTTTGTTTCTTATTTTAATGCAGATTTATTGCAATCATATTTATTAAACCGAATCACAACAGGTATGCAAATCCATTATGTGATATATGTCTCCGGTAAAATAAGAGCGAGGTAAGGTACCAGTTTTCAAAACAATGTTGCAATAAAGTTGATTGAATGGTAGATGTTTCATAATTCCAATTTTTCAAGAAAAATGATTTCAAGTATTTTTTAAATGTTTTTAAATCGAGCATAACGTTTTGTATGTAAAACTTTTGACAAAAATTATTAAAGAAAAATTAGATGTAAGAACCAATTATTGCAATGACCCAATTACACTGGTGGCAGCGGTGAGATTATGGGATTAAGTTTGTAATGGGTTAGATTAAGTTTTGCTGATTGCTCAGTTAGCTGTTTGGTGACGCTATGGTCTTAAATTTATTGCAAATTAAAATTCCTTTTTTAGGCCAATTCCTAATATTGAAGGTAAGACGTTCCTTAGCAAATACCTATTAAGAAACCTTATACTTTCTTAAAAGATGCACAAGAAAACAATAAAATTAATTAGAATCATAAGTCCTGAGAAATTTCTTCATTACTTAACTCTCTAACTGTTTCTCCATTAAAAGTTCTTTATACAAATTGGCAATCAACCCGAAATTCGCCTCATTGCCTGCAAACCCAAGACCATCTTTCTTCCTCAAATTATGGGCGAATTTCCCACCAAAGAAGTTCTTGCACTAACTCAACCATTTTATCATAAACTGATCTCCATGAGACCATGGCTCTCTGGGAATGAAATAAACTCTTTTATGATTCGTCATCAACTGTGTTTGTCATCAAATGTTTAGTACTTGTGGAAGTGCCATTAGCACCGTGGTCCATTGTCACCACCATTAAACGACATCAACTTGTTAATTGCTTGTTAAATACTCTAAGATCAACTACCTCCGTTTCAAAGAAGGAATAAAGATTTTCTCCTCTTGAGATGCAAAAACTATATGGTTTAAATTGGTTTTAGAAAATTTTGAAAGATAAAATCAATCGTAAATTGGTTCTTAAATAAATTACGGATAATTACATTATTATTTCTTTAAAGGAAAGATGATGCTCCAGTTTAAGATGGTCACGGTTGAGGTGGTCAAAAATGATTTTGAACCACACGTTTTTGAAGGAATTTAAAGGGTTTCTAATTTTTGAACGAACTAAATCTTCACTTATAACTTCATTAGGGTCATTCAAACAAAAGGAATTAAGACATAATCCAAAATATTCGATTAAACTTCCCCATAATTTATAAAAATAGTCTTTTAATTATACTCGACTCTAATTGTAACAGTTCAATTTATCATTGGAACGAAAACAGATAATTACTGCGGAGAAGAAAAATGTCTATCAGAAATGGTGTTTTTCAGAGTAATAACAGTCAATTTCTTGTCTTTCGCTCTTGGTACAGAAAAGGTAGCACTTAAGCTTTCAAAAAGGGGATTACGATTCATAAATAACACCAAATTGGGTCCACTTTTCAAACGTAAAAAGTAAGTACAAGTACATAACGATTTACTCCCTCTTCTTCATCCTCCTCTCTTCGCTTCGCTTATAACTGTACCAAAGTATAAAATCTCAAATGGGGAACCAAATAATAAATTGATGGTTCCAAGTCGAGGAAAGAGAGTGAGAGAGATGTTTTCAAAGAAGAATAGTAGAAGGAAAAACATTAATTACAATGATTTCTTATAACCATAGCGATTATGACTGATGATTTTAAGTTGCTACACTTAAAATTCGATCTAATTTCATTGATATTATTTAAGGCCAAATTTTAGTCTTCTGGGTTTTTAGAAACAATACTTATTTTCTAAGTTTTGGATCAATTCTTAAATTTTTTAATAAAAAAGATATTATGATACTAAAATGTGTCCTTTTGTAGCACAAGTGCTTTAAAGAATTCTTTTAAGGATAAGGTTTTTTTTAAATATTGAAGTGTGACTTCGATGAACTAAATCCATCAATTTTTTATGGAAGTGACTAATTTTGTGCAAGATTTAACTCTATTAATATTTGAATATATTATTATTAAATGAAACGCCAATATCGAACCTCTCTCTGAATTAGGACTACTTGCCACCATGAGATACAAAATGAAAAACTTGCCATATCTAAAAAATTGTGTCTCGGTTAAATAAATTCTAAATTAGAATTTTCATAAACAAAGACTTAAAATATTTATGTTAATATGTTGTATAGTATACTATATCAAAATACATAAAATTATGTATAAAAGACGGTCGGCAAACATTATTAAACCACTAGCTATACTCGTCAATTTTAAGAACCCTAGTGTTTGATAATGTCTTAACTTATCGACCTTCTTGTTTAAAAAAACTTATTTTTCTTGCATAAAATTGATATTAGGCACTTAAATTTGTTCTGTCAAAGTCGTTTTAATAGCACAAGTGCTTTAAAAATTCTTTGAAGCACTAGAGTTTCTTCTTCATTATTAAAGTGTGACCTTCATGAAAGAAATCCAACAAATTTATATGTACGCTGCTTTTGTTGGGCGTGGTTTAACTGTAATTTGTTATTGTAAACGGATGGATTTTCAAGACAACCCACCGGAGAACTCATGAACTACCTCTACTTGTGGTTTGTTATAGAGGCCTCAAAATGTATTTTTACAAAAGATTTTTTTGTTAATTCATTTAAAAATGCATAAAATTTTGTATGAAACACTCGGGCCTTTTTTAAGGCACTCACTTCGCTCGTGACCCTAGTGATTGACAATGTCTTATCTAATCAATCTAGTTTTATAAATAATAGTTATTTATAAAACTAACTAATTCAAACAATCTCTCATTCGGAAACACACATTAGGGCAGTATAGATCTGGACACTATTAAGAAGAGGTTTAATGTTAGTTAAGTTAGGTAAGTTTGACTTGTAATACAGATCATAATAAGCAAAGCATTAGAGTTTTGAATTTTACCTTAAGTATTAAAGAACGTGAAACAATATTAAAAATTGAAATGACAATTATAAATGGAATTCCATCAATTAAAACTGAAATAAGGGCAAGTGAAATGCAAAAGTAATAATTCTGTTCACAAATGAAAGCAGATTTTATGGATTATTTGTTGATAATATTAAAGCTTTGATCGAGTGTTTGCTTGGGCATGTCTAAGAGCTGAGACTGTCTGAATTCCATTCACTCCCATAACCTAGAGCTTCAGACAAACTGTTAATTGTGTGTGCGCGGAGAAGTGGGAAGTTGAAGTGTGATCTCGAGTAGTAATTTCCAGTAAGAATCCCCGATGACTGTCCAGAAAAGACGAAATCTTGTGCCGTATTAGTGATTTTCACACGATTCTACACTACACAAGTGACAAAGGGCCTTTTAATTGAACTCAATCCGGATTATCAGATAAAATTGATTTCTTTATTTAACACCTTCTCTTTTTGTCAATCTTTTCTTGCTTCCAGAAGATCAAGAAGAAAAGGAAATTCTCGGTCGGATTTTGAATTAAATACACAAAATTCAGACACCTTTTCAAAGCGATTTCAATATAAAAAAAAAATTAATGACCTCTTTGACAAAATGATTCTTTGGCGGGTTTTCGCGTTTGATTGCCGATGAAGATATTGAGAAAGAAAATAAGAGAAAAAATTGACCAATATTTTATACGATATTATTGCAAATTAAATAATCATCTCTGTTCCTAATTCAATTCATTACACCTCTTCCACTTTTCTCTTTGCGAAAAATAACACTTTAAAACATCCGATTTATTATTTCATCTCTCCCTAACGATCTCAAGACTCATGCATAACCATTAGATAGCAATATTAATTAAAGAAATTGCGCCAGATAATAAGGCTTGGAGCGTAATTTATGAAAAGGAAATGATCTGATAATCTAAATCGATCGATATTAGCATTTCTAAAAATATAATCCCATTTCCTATAATAAATATTAATAAAGAGATGCCTACAATGTATTGAATGCAATTAGAGATTATGGTTTCAAAGATAAATTAATAACAATTAATAGTAAAGCACAGTGGGTTATATTTCCTTTCTTTCCGTAGAGATTAAGGCAGCTTTTGCCATTCGATCATCTCGAAAAAAAGTACCATTTGAGGCTTTGTTGAATTGGATTACTCAATCTTTCTCATCTCTTTCTGATCTGCACCAAAACCGGTCCTCTCTCCTCTCAGACATTATTGATTATGATGATTTCTTTTGATCGAAAGACCAACCGTGTTCAGCAATTATAAATGGATTATAGCAAGATCTTCTTTTTCAATACAAATTCACAAAGAAGATCGGATAGGAAGACTATAAAAAATTGATGATCTTATAAAAAATTGGATCATCACCGATTTGCTCAAATGAATAATTGTATCCATTTAGTACATTCATTTATAATTTTAATGATTTTATTAACAACGAAAGCTAAATACTTTTTAAAAAAAGGAATACCCTTTTCATACAGTTATTAAAATACAGATAAAAATTTTAATTGGGATATTGGTTACAGAATCCACTCAGAAGTGCTTATTCATATATATAGTAAATATATGAATAAGATAATTGTAACGATGTACGACAACGTATCACCGTAAAAGGTATGGAGGACAGTCATATGCTCCTCCTCGTATATCGCCCTAGCTCTCACTGCATTTCATAATTTCTAACCCTAACAAATCTTATGTTTTTGATCAAGTACTCCATACAATGATTCCTTAAACGATCTTGAAAACGAATAGGGTGGCATAGGATAAATGTGTTTATTGATCCCGACATTCTTCACCGCTCACAAGAGCAGTATAGGTCTAGACAAGGGGTTCCCAAAACTGAACGCCGCGACACCCTGGGCAGCGGTGGAAAGTATACAGGGCGCCGTGAGTCTCCTCGTCATCGAACCCGTATTCCCAGTCATAACTGAGGTTCTCAACTACCAACTGACTTGAGAGCTGAACCTTGCTGTATGTGCATCTTTTTAAAAAAAGAAACTCAGTTTTATATTATATAAGTATTACTGTTTGCTCCCTAACATAAGTAGTATTATTGTTATCACCTTCTTTATTTATCATATAAGGGCGCCGTGGTTAAATTTTACTTGTGTAGGGCGCCGTGGGTTGAAAAAGATTGGGAACCTCTGGTCTAGACACTTTAAAAGATGTGCTAGTTATAGGTACAATTAGTTTTAATTTTCAGATGATTTCGGACTAAACAAATCATGTGAAAATGTCGTGAGATGTGTACTGATATTTCTTCCTTTAAATTAGGATATAGCTTATACAACTCATCATGTTATAATATATTATAACATTACTAAATATTAATAAATTTCCCGCTTTTCATTTAGACTATTTATTAAAAGTATCAAAACCTTTAGTTTACTCATGATTCTAAAAAAGTCTATTACTCGGCAAAAGGAAACAGTCTGATGAGAAAGGATAAAAGTATCTATTGGACCCACCATTCACCACTGCGCACCAGGGCAGTATAGGTCTATCCACTTTACAGGAAAGGTTTAGTGTCAGTTTTACGAGTATACTTAGTTTTCATTTTCAGATAGTTTCAGACTAAACAAATCAAGTTGAACTTCTAATATAGTTATTGTAATATCTTTTGATATTCGTATTGGGGACGTAGTGGAATACTTCTCTGTGATCAATTATCCAAATTGAAATACTTGTTTACTATTTACAGGAGTTGCTTTAATGGTTGCAATAATAATAATAATATTTACAAGGGTTTCACTGTTGTGATATAAAGAATAATTATCCGTATTTGATTATTTGAAATGATATCGCTAACGGACATATCAGTTATTAAATTAAAGATATAATTAATTAATCTTAATTATATACAATACTAAATAAATAATTAATTTATAGATTAAACAAATTCTTTTCTAATTTAGCAATAAATGGATTTGATTGAAAATATTTCCAAATTTTTTATTGCAACAAAAATCCAAAAGATTCTATTTTAAAAGATTCCTACGGAAATCAATAAAACGATAAAGTAGTCAAAAATGTCCAGAATTTCTTTCTCTAATCAGCATCTGCTGTTGAGGAACTAATAAATGGTGAGCTGATAGACGACATGGCGAAGAAAGGAATTAATCAGCAGTAAAAAAAAATAAATCAAACTCGTTATTTAATGGCTTGTGCAAACATAAATAATTCAATTTGAAATGCGAAAATAATCCATAAAAGCGTTTGATTGGGGGGATTTCAGGGCGAGAACCTCTCCAGTTGGGGCTATAAAACGGGCCAATTTCAACTCAAGTGGCATGAGATAATGAGGACAAATGTAGACCATTTTATTGCAGACCTTATCCCAAATATTTAAACTAATCAATCGTTTTGGACGAAAAATCGGGAGTCCCATTTGGAACTTGATTCTGAAGAAGAAAAAAATCGATATGCGGTTTTATGGTTTTGAGATTGTAATTTTTGGACTGGCCAAATCTGATCTCTTTGACTCTGAACCTATTGATCGGATTGAACCAATTAATTTTATAAGAACCTTTTGTTGTGTGAAGAGATTCTAATATTCATCACAGCAGAGCAAAAATCAAATAAATGGATTGAATAAAGAGAAAAAATTGTTGAATAATCCAGAGAACAATCTTCAGTCGGACTATGGTTCTATTGAGGGCAGAACCGGGAAATAATTATTGGTAACATACTCTGCAGAGTGTGGCTTATTTCGGGCCACTTACAGCCCATCTATCTCGAGGCCAAGACCGCCAAAGATCAATCACTGTATTGTCTAAAATAAAGCGTAAAATCTCCATCTTGGAAGTTATTAGAAGGCATTTTCAATAGATCTTTTCAGAGTTAGATCACAAATTGTATTTACATTTTTTTGTTTGCCTTCCTTCGATTACTTGATCGCTTTAAGGCGAAATTTCGCAATACAAATTTTTACATGATAATTTCCAATAAATTTAATTCGTCTCACTGAAAGTTGGCGAAAATTAAATCGCACATAAATTATTAATAACCGAAATAAAAACAGAGAAATCTGCTTCTCTTTTTTTATTTAGTGTGTGTTTATTATAGCCAAATTTTACATGGCCTCAAGTCAACAAACATATTTCATATTTCATTTAAAAGCAAAGGTCATCGCTGGTAGTTAACGGTTTTGAAACCGAGAAGAGGAGAGCTGATCTCCAGGCTGCTGCCTGTCAGACTTTGACAAATGATTTCGGCACCAGAACTAATTACTCTCTAAGCCTTCCCTATTAACAAATTCGTGAAAAATATATACCCAAATTTAATCCAATGTGATAGTTATTAAATTATTTCATAACCATTTTTCTCAGATAAATTGCCTTTTTACCCCCTCACTCATCAATGATGGTGAAATGGAAACGGATTTTTCAATTAAGTGGCTCTCATTAGTCCATCGGTAATCGATTCCAAAGCGTTAAGTACTACTAATTTAGATCATCATTTCTATGGTTTTTTCTTCTCCTAATATTCATGATATTAATAGTGTTTATGCTACAGAAAAACAACAACAAGAAATGATCTTCAACGCTTTTTACTTGGCCAAAGTTCAAACTAAGATGAATCGAATATTATTTCAAATTTTTCTTCCAGAAAATCTGAACACGAATAAATTTCTAATGGTCATAAACAGTTAGAAAAAATCAGTACAGTTTTCTTCCTGCAAAATGGTTAAAAACAAATGACAATGGCAAATATTTCTCCATATGCAAAACTAATCGTGACTCGATATTAGATCGAAAAGTGGATGGCGCGTGGCCCTCATATTGTACCAACATTAAAACTGAACAAGAGGGAACATAAATAAATAATTATTTCAGTGTTCAATCCTGGACATCTCAGGTGTTTCTCGTTTGTGGTTTCTATTGTTTGGCATAGAGATTGTGCAGAATATTATGGATACGAGTTTGATATGAGTTTTGGATGATTAATTTAACATTTTTGACTAAACAAGTATCTTCTTCTGGTACTACAACCCTTGGGAATTCACCTCCTCTAAGATTCGCCCCCACTGGACACTGTTCTTGGCCTTCTCTTCCAGCCAAGGATACCAAACTCACGAGCGTCCATTCTCTCCATCCTTTTATTGAAACAAGTAATAAATTATAAAACAATTTAAATGAGATAATTAATATCAGATCATATTATATTTAAGACTTAAATATCAGGTTTATTCTAATATTCTTTTTAAATAACATTATGAGCTTCAAAGAATATTTTTGTTAACTTTTCTTTAAATGTTTTAGATTCCAATTTTAAGATTTAACTTGTTAAAGAATTATATAATTCAATTTGCCATTTAAAAACTTACAATTTTAAGGAATTTAGAACTTTTTTTTAATTTTTTGTGGGAATATTACCCGTATCGTCACAATCTTCAGGACATAACAGGGGTTGGAAGGTAAAGGGGTCAAATGTACAGAGGTGAAGGATTACATAAACTTAGGTGTTACATAATAACGTAGGATGAGAACTGTGTTGTTTTTTTTAAATTAAGAGCTACTCTTTAAACAAGCAAGAAATGAGTGTAGTACTCATATTTTTAAAGCAGTCAATATGAAACCCATGATCATGATGATGGTTATGATTTTATATGTTCCTTTACTGAAAGCACATTTGAAAGGGGGAAATATTATAAGAGTATACTTAAAATAAATCGATCCGAGCGATAATAGTTTAGATGTTCTCCTCTCCATCATCATGGCCCCCAACTCTGGACAATGTCATGATCTAACTCTTCGATAATAATACAAGAATCGCGTGCCACGATTGAAATCACAAAGTTGGCTTCAAAAGTTTTGAACATTGGACCCCACTGCGAAGACGTCAAATTTGGGCCGAAAGCCCGCCACTAATTAATATCTAATAATTAACCGGTGGTGATTTGAATATAAAGCGATGGCCCATGATTTATTGCGTTGGCACCGGCCCAAAGACTGGCCTTTCACGATTATCTTTCACCCGAAAAGAGCTGCCAGAAATGGAGGATAAATCCCCCAATGATCGTTACCAAAGTCAATCTTTACGAGGAGCTCGTGAGTCTCAGTTGATTAATTGATTAAGTGATTTTTTCTTCTTTTGTGTTTTAGCCATCAACAATTCTTGAGCAAAAACTGAGTTACTGGTTGGTCTACATAAGATTAAGCGTCCAAAAGATTGAATATTAAATCAATCATTGTTAAGCATAAATTTTATTAGATAGCTTTTAAAAAAATTTGGTAGCTTCCATCAAATTCCATAGTGTCTTTTTTATTTACTTCTTCGATTTATTTTAACCATTTCTCTTCAAATTATTTTTAAGAGATATCCTTCCTAAGATTTTTTAAATATTAAGCAATATCAAACTATTTTTCTATTTAAAGTTAGCTTAAGAAAATAATCAATTAAATCCGCTTAATTCTTATCAATATAATATATCTTAATGGTATCTTAATGATATTCATTAAATATTAATCAATTCGATGAAAAAAACACGAAACTAATTGATTATTAATGATCTGTTTACGTTTTTTGCAAAACGTTAAAGAATTGTGATTTCCGTCGGAATTTTGAGAATGTGATTGGTTTGTTTGCTATTGAGTTTTGGCTTCAAAATTTTAACAATATGAAAAAATAAAATACAACAAATATCAAAAAATGTTAGACTATAAATTTAATATCTATTATAGAATATTCTAAAGAATATTTGCAAAAATTTGTTACATAAAAGAATTTAACTAGGAAAATGTTCTGTGTTTTTTAAGTTTAGTTTTTAGTCAAAAGGTTTTTAAATTTAAAATAAATTATGTGAAATATTATAAAAATAATTCAAGTATATATGAATTTATTATTTAAAAAGAGACTTTTACTTTTCAACAAAAAAAAAGTTTTGATATGTAAAAAAACTATTGAATTTATTTACAATTATAGTTTTCAAGTATTTTTTTCGGATAAAAAATGACTTGCCTCTTTGACGGTTTCATTGATGAATCTTTAATAATAGCAGGTAAAAAGTATCTTTTGTCCAACGACAGGAAAAGGCTCATTAAATGATTGGTTTGATCCGTCATCAAGATGTTGTTTTTTAGTAATTTTTACCTCCTTTTGAGTCAGGTGTTGCACTTAAAAAACGTTGATCTAATAGATTTCATTTCAATTAACCATATTGTCATTTTTAATTGAGTCTGTAAATACTCGTTCTATATTGTCATTTATATCATTATCTTTGTGATAATGTATTTAATTATCTTATTAAATAACTCACAATGAATCGAAAGTGAAAACGATTTCCACAACAAATACAGTTATGTTATATGTTTCTCAGGATTGTCTGTGGCACTCTCTTAATGGAGAGGTGCATGAGTCGCATTATAATTGTCTTTCTTTATATAGAGGCGAGTGCACTTAATTATATCAAATTCTACAAGTTTTTATAAGGTTTTTCAATCCGCCTCTTCTTGTGCACACATTTGCGATGCAATATGAGAAATCGTCGCTCGAGAAGAAAAATGAATATTTGGAAAAGTTTTCTCTTTCTTGACGGATGAAAATGAAAATCATGATCAATGATACCATTTTTGAAGCACAATCTAAAAACGATCATTTGTCATAGAAATGATAATAAATTGAAATTGATTTTCTACAACAATCCTAGTTGTTTACCGATTAACAAATTGCATTCGATATTTTCACATCCGGATTCTAATTTCTGTAATTCTCATCCCAATTGGCTAATTGCTCGAGATCAATTGTGATCACTGAGAGAGACGCATGATCACGCAGTTTAAATCAATTCTAGACAATTCAATGTTTGTTTCTGTTATTGGATCTGATCAATTTATATTCAAAAAAAACTAATTGGTTCTCACGTTTTAAATAAAATTCAATACCCCCATTTCCTGACGGAACCAACTCGATCCCAGTGTCCAACACCAGGAACAGTTTTACAAGTCAACAAGTGCATGTTATGATTTTTTAACCTTACGATCGCTTCAATTTCTTCCCTATGAATAAAGACAATTATGCAAATGGTGAGGAAACAAGTGAATTCCCGCATACATTTTGTGCATCGAGACATAAGTGAGGCTCCCTATATTTATAAACATACAACAACCCTCATTTTTTAGACTTTGAAACAAGTCTTTTATAGGGGACAATATTCATTACTATTATTGAATAATAACGTCTTGGAATAATTCTTAAGAGTTCTTTCCTCGCCCGAGAAATAATGGCTTTTGGGGCAATAACATAACATGTTTAAAGACTAAAAAAACATAAGAAGTTCCCAGCGTCATGGGAAATGGTTTTAGCTTCACACCCCGGTGACTCTCCTTATAAGTTTCTGAACTTCTTAAAGATCCCATATCGAAAAATATGCGTGCATTTTCGGGGCTTAAGACGTTGTTCTCACGATGTTTATGGAACCACAAACTGAATTCGAATTAATTACATGATATTAAAAAACACTCACGTCAGTCTCGTCGACATAAGAGTAAACGTCCAATTTGTCGATCCGGACCGTGCCTTGGAAGGGATAGCAGAGCGATCCTTGAGGTATCCGAGTTGTGGACCAAACTGACACGTTTGGCTCTTTTGATCCCCTGGCTCCTGAGGCTGTCACAGCCAAGGAGAACTCTTGTGGAATTAAAACACACGTTTCCATTTTGAAACGATTTAAATCTTTTGATTTAAAACTTAAATAACACTTCACTTTAAATCAATATCTTCACTTGAATAACCAAATATGTTTTTAATTTGGTTATTTCTTTAACATTCAAATCAGATTTTTGTTATTTTAATATGTTGTTGATAACTTCTGTTATTATAACTTTGAATCACTAAATAAACACTTTTATAATAATTCACTTATGGCATTTTAACAATTTTCAAACATAAATTTCACTGTTATTATAACTTGATAAATTTTTTTAACAAGAAAGTTAAACACTTTTAACATTAAAACACTCTTAAAAAATCAAAACACTCTTTAATAGATCACTTTTAAAACTTTATTTCACTACCCGAACATTACGGTTTTTGTTAACGAAAAGTACGCGCGATCTCCGCGATTGAGATCCCCGGTTTTAGGTCCGTTACTATCGGCGCTCATTCAAAAAATAAGGTTCGCTAAGATTGCCAGCCGTGACCTTCTGGCGCTGGCACAGGTACATAATCGATGGAAGAGAGGCGCTTCAGCCGGAGAACTACCAATTCTCGCCACTTCAGAGATATACATAAAATATCAATCGTGTTGGAGTTGGAGAAGCACACCAATACCAGTGGAGAAAAGCCGGTACAACAAGAGCAACGAATTCTGAGAGAGCAAAAGGCGCGACAGGTAGTTCAGTTCAATTCAAAACCCGAGAGCACGAAATCCAAGACGTTGAATTTTACCCCAACCTGTTCGCTCTCTCGGTTCATTCTGCTTTTTATCGCCAGTTACTTTTGATCGTAATACTATAAAGGTATCTTCATTCATTTCGATCTTTCCCCTGCCTTGTGTTGGTGAGGTTATGGAGAAATTAATCGACTCATATTTACTCTTATATAAAGCAAAAGAAAATCATTTATTGAATTTCTTGGTGAGCATATGGTCAAACTGGACTAGAGAGAGAGAAAAAATACCTCATAGGCTCCGCCTAAATAAATCTGTTTACTATTGGTAATGTGGATCTTGATGAATTTTGGATTTAGCGCCCACTTGGAAACGAAAGAGCTGAGCAATCCCTAGACGATGAACCTGAAATTTACTTGAAATATTACAGTTTTTAGACTTAATAATTAATTTAGAATTAATCTCATACCATTTATTAGTTCTCAAACTTATTGTGTAATATTGTTAATTTAAATATTTTTAAAAATCGTATTCATTTAGAAAATAGAGAGAGTATTGAGGTGGGAGAAATGGAGAGCGAGAAGAAAAACATAATCCAATTGAGTTTTTCTCGTTTATAAAGCAGGTAAATAACAAGTAAATAGCACCGGTAATAACCCAAGCTCTGGCCAATCACCGATCGGTGTTTCTTTACCATTTCTTAAATCTGAATCCAATCAGTTTCATTGAAAATCAAATTGGTATTTTGAGGTGGTTACAAAAGCGGTTTCATTTAAGTAGTGAATGAACTCTCGTTTGTCGTGAAGTTTGTGGCAATTTAGAAATAGGTTTACTAATTTCAGATCATTATTGGCTGAATAATTAGTTTGGATGAGAATTAAATTTGAATTTTTGGTCATTAGAATAATTTGATTTGATTTCTTTTGTTTGAAGTTTTGTCTTGAGACCACAAGGCATTCATTATTGCCAAAAATACACGACTTTAATTTATTGGCCGCGGGGCAAAAGTTAATTTCGCTTCTCATGTATCTAAATCAAAAAAATACAGGTGGTAAATTATTATATCAATTTATTCGACTTTTTCAAGCTCATATTGTATTTCGTCTCGATCCGTCCTGGCTTCCGTTCAAAGCGTGGCACTTCTTTGGCAAGGAGGAGGAGGAGGAATGCTGCCAATTTTCGGGACCCGAAATTGCTTAATGACGCCACTTATTCGGCTCGTCATTCGGTAGCCGTCTCCCTCTCCACAGACCCGATGAAATCGCGTGCATTAGAACCGGAATCGGTCCAAATTGATTTATTCGCTCGGTCCGAGGATAGAAATATATTTGCATGTCGTGACTGGCGGTTGATCGTGAATATTAAAGCCTCAAACGTCCTCCGGGGCGATGTTTTAGAAAAAGACAAGTTGCTGGACGGTTTTTTATCATACGGTTGTCGTCTCTTGTACCGCAAGAGTCATTATAGGTACTTTATTAAGACCATTTTTGTAGTAAATTGTAATTATTTCTGTTGTAAGCAACTGTCTGGAAAATATTAACATTGATAATGATTTTAAACAAGTATTTATTCAATTTAAAAAAATCATGAATTTTACCACAATAAATTTTAAAAATTGTTGTTTTAGAAAAAATGGTATAAAATAATAATCAAATAAATTATTCAAAATAATTTTAAAATTATCAAATAACTTTTTTTTATTAATATAGATTGGAATACCAAATTGATTTTTTAATAAAAGACATTTAATTAATAATATATTAAGAAAATTCAACATTATATAATATTAAGAAATTATAAAAAAAAATTTGCATTCAATTTTCAAAAGATGAATATCACAGTCCAAAATTTTGAAACTTATATTGTTATCAAGTCATGAGATTAATACTTATATTTTTAATTCAAAACATTTGATAATTTATTTAAAACCCTGGACAAAACTGCCTTAAAAGACTGTTTCTGATGGTAGGAAGGGAACTAGCAGGTGGACGGCTGTGTTGTTGATATTATTCTAATGAGGTGATCCCGCACTTTGACCTGAAGATCTATTGTACTCCTGTGTTGTTGATAAGTTATTGGAGTTTGTGCCTTTAAAGGTTCTTGCGAGTCGCAGAAGTTTCCTTGATGATGGAAATTTGTAGATGTCTCAAGATGGTATTGTTTTTGATGAACCTCCCGCCGAGCTCTCTTGGTCCTTGGTGTAGAGCCGCTCAACTCTAGCCCTTGTTGAGTTACAGCAGGAGACCCTGATATCCAATCGGTATCGGTTTAACCTTTATCTTAAAAATGACCAGCTTTAAAGGTGCTTATATAAAATACAAATGTTTAATATTTGAAGAAAAAAATCCCAGAATAAAAAAATAATGAAATAATTATTAAAAACTTTATTTTTAAAGATGTTGTATTTAACTATAAAATAATCAATATTAAACAATTATAAGTTAAATTAATCACTAATTTGAAAAAACAAAATTTTTCAAGACGCTATAAGTTTCGGTTTTCAAGAAGGAAGGCTGTTTCCGCTAGGAGACGAAGTCGACGACGCGAATAGTTTCCTTCGAAAAACTGATTTAAACGTCGAGAAACGAATGCTATTTTTCCCAATTTTCATTTGTAAAATAGCACAAAAATAATTAAATATTTAGATGGGAAACATAACTTTGATACTCTGGGGACTTTTTGTAGTTTTAAAAAATAGAAACATAACATTTAATGAAACATTTTGATGTTGCATTCTTCAGACTAGAATAATAATAAGAAGAAGTCGAATGATAAGATGTATTTGTGATTGAAGTTGTATATTTTCATTTCTATAGTACATTTTTCATGCCCGTATTCATTCAGTTTTTCAAGCCGTGATGATTAATATGTTTCATTTAGAAAAGTTTCACTTTTTATTAAAGCATAAATAAATGAAAACCAGTACTTTTTATATCAAAATTGGGAACTAGCTTTTAATACCTTTGAATGAAATATTTATCAGAAGCCAATGTCGATCAATAAATACAAAAAAACTCAAACTTACAAAACCCCTTATTTTTTTATTTGCATGCAAAAGTATAATCTACATATAATTGACAATACTAATTAGTTTCTCTCATTTGATAAAGTCCTAATTAAAATAAGTGTTAGTTGTGCTAATTAGAGAAATCCCTAGAAGAAATCGACAGTAAAAAGTGACCCAAGCTCATCTCAGTTTTAATTACTCTCTGTCATCGTAGGTGATTACCTTCAGGCTTACTGTCTTACTTTTTTTACTTGAGGCACAAGTCGGGCACATCTTAATTGTAATTCACCATTTTTTATCAAAAATGGACCATAAGTCTCGCTTAATTGCTCTTTTTATTGGGCCACACTTCAATATAAAATAAACAGACCTCATTAAGAAATGTAACTTTACTATGGAAGATGCTCCAAAGCCAAAAAAGAGTTCTAATTAAGAAATAAAGAAGATCCATTTGGTTTATGGATCTGCACGTTCGCTCTTTATCCATGCCACATTCGTTCATTCATTTAAATTTAGTAGAAAAAATTGATTGAAGTTTTCTATATAGACTGTTTGGAAAATTATGAAAACAGTAGAGAATGCATGTATAAAATGAACTAAAATGGAAAATATAAGACTTTCCATTGAAACTTATATTTTTTTGTAAATTGTTCTTATCAGTAGGAACAACCACGTTAACCTCCGACAATCCAAAAACCCTAATCTCCTGGGAGACACCTGTAAGTTAAGCAGTACAGATCTCAGAGGACTAGTTGGCTTCCTAACAGAACTCTATCCTGTTAGATATCGTTTGAATCAAATAACCTTTTCAAATGACAGCATCTGCAGATTATGCCTGGTAGTCTACAGAACACATCCTATGTGAATGTGGGGCTCTGGTCAGACTTAGAAGAAAAGTTCTTTCTCGTGACGTGTTGGAATCAAGTAAGATTAAAAGTATTCCGGTCCGGAAGATTGTGACTCATCTCATCTCCTGACCTAAAACTAACACATGGACAAATTCACAATAGATCTCACAGATCGCAGTGCAGGTGCCATTGGGGACAATCCATCTATATATTTTAAAAGGGAAACTGTCTTATCATTATTTTTTTACTTAAAATTTATATTATTTAAATGAATTATAAATAATAAAAAACAAAAAAAAAAATTCAATAAAGTTTTAATACTTAAATACAAATTAAATGTATTTGAATTTTATTTTAAAAAAATAATTCATATAATTCAAATACTTCATCAATAAAAATATTGTAAAAAAAATAAATAAATAGTAATAAGAAACCAATAATATGAATCGGCAATTATATTTATATTTTTAAACAACACAAATGGGAACAGATCTTCAGGTTCCTGTTTCTTAAGGATAAAATATTAATTTAAAAATAAATAATCTTTTAATACGACATTTTATTGTAAACAAATGTGTACAAATTGCTAATTCAGTGAATGTAACAAGTTTGTTACAACGATTGATTTTGCTTTGAACTATGAAAGTTGTATAATATTTCCAGTCACAAATACATTTAAAAATAATGGTCGGAAAAAAAAAGAAACGATGAAATGGAACTTTTTCTGATTTGTATGAAACTTGGCCTTGTTTCATGAGTTTAGCACAACTAGTTAATATTTTTGCAGTTTTACGTAAAGTACCGTAAATAAAATTATTTTTAATCGTTAGTTAAGTCTTATATCAAAGTTGTAAACAAAAATTATTATTAGTTTTATTTTAGATAAAAAGAAATCTTGTAATATCAAAATTATTATTTTATTTTATAATTTCAACCAGACGTAATTTATTTAAATCTTTAAAAACTGTAGTTTTTATAACTAATTTTTTCCCTGAATTTGTAAAGAAAAATTAATATTATTCAAAAAACAATTAAACATTTCCAAAAAAATTAAATTGAATTTTATTTTCATAAAAATAACTGCTAATGTATGTTCTTCAAATTTAAAATTAATGTTTTTGTGTTAAGTTATTTATATTCATATTAATTTATTTATTTTAATAATGTTTTAAAGGCGATGCCCATTACATGATTAATGTTACATACGCAAATCAAAATTATATATATATCTATCTAAACCCTGCAGTGCGGAAGGCATCCATTGGGATGGCTAATTTCTCCTGTGGTGATATCAATTAAAAGGAATGGCAAAACTTCTGAATCGCATCATCGCAACATACAGTCCCGAACAAAGCGACGAAATCGTAGAGCATCGCCCATGAACCCCAGCAGCCCATCGACCGTTGTGTCGTCCCCGGACAGCAAAAGTCCCGGCAGTCGTTGAAGATGTGAGCCCGGAAGATCTTGGAAACAGGCAGGTCTGTAACCGGCGATCACCGGGCAGCCGAATATGAAGTGAGGGATAGTGTCCTTCTCCTTAGTGTTACAAAGTGAGCAGTTCTCCTCGCAATTAAAATGGTTACTCTGACCCCATAAGTACAAAGTTTGGAATCTTTGATTGTGAAATAGCAACTGGTAGTAGATTCTTGCTCTATTTAGAGAGTGTGTTGATTCAGTTATTAATATTATCGTATGAAAAATCCATTTTATTACAGGTAATTTTTAGCAAAATAAAAATTGAATATAAAAATCTTCATCCAATCCAAAAGCATGTTCCCGTCCTTGAATATTCATATCCCCAGACGTTGACTAAACACAATGACAAGTGAGTCAGGTGTATTTAAAGTTTATAATGTAGGGTCTTTTGACATTTGTATTTGAAGGTTAAAGAAATCAACGATATATAGTATCATATAAAATATCAAGGAAGAATCCTTTTTGAAAGATATTTCTGAATTAGAAATTTTAATAAATCATAATTTTAAATGAATTTATTTTGAAAATGAATGAATTTGATCAAGTCTTTGAAACTTGCTTAAAAAGTTAAAATTTATTCAACAATATTATTTGAACTTAAAACAGCATTCTATGTAATTATTGTTGACAATTTTTCTTACTAAAGGAAATATTAGTTTTTTTAATTCTTAAAAAAATTTTAAAGTCATCAACTTTTATATTTTAATATTAATTGCAATTATTTGCTTCACAATTGTTCGGTTACAAATTATTAAGTCATTTTTATACTAAAACCGTTTTCATAATTATCAAAACAGTCCATATAAAACAAATAATAACATAAATCAATTCACTCTCAAATAATTCGCAAAATTTTCATAAACAATTGCGTTGAGTGAAAAGTGATCAGAAAAGAAGAATGCAAGTTGCACACTTTCGATTTCCATTCAATTTTACAAACAGAAAGAATTCAGTCTTATTTTTCAATAGTCTGGTGTCTGTGAATTAAATCCACAAATTCCATAGCAATTCTGTAAGTCATGGCAGGGAAAATGAAAGAGGCAGTGTAATTGTTATGGAAAATGTTCAGTAATTCTCTCATGGATCATAACCAAGTTCATTAACACGAGGGGCAAAAACAAAACATTATTATTTCATTGTCGTAACGAAAATGTCTTTGACCTTAGCCGAGATGTGAAAAGTGTCAGCCATCGGTAGCAGCTAGGCACACAGCTCCATCAAGAGAACTTTGACGGACATTAATCATCAGAAACCCTAATTACGTGACCTGACCAAAGAGATCATAATGATCAGGCATCAATAATGACTTACCAAAATCAATTTTTTTTTTATTTTCATATTTTAGAGACGGTCCATTCTTTTTATCTGGTCATCAATTTTTAATATGTGGTTGTTTTTGAGACCGTAGAGAATCTGAACTGTCCAACAACTTCTGTAATGAAATATTAAAGGAACTACGATTACATCAAGTAATATTTTTATTTGGATTAACCCTAGAATTCCTAAGAAGGAATGAGAGAGAAAACTATACTGCACTTCAGGAAGGAAAGAGGTGCTTCTTAAATCCAGGACTGTGGAAATTTGGCTCACCACAGTTTACAGAGCTTTAAAATCAATCCACATCGGGTTTTTGTCGTTTTTCAAATGGTATGGTATGGTAGATTGGGCGTAGAACCCGCTCGGGTTATATGAATAAGATCATTGTAACGATGAACAATAACGTATCGACAGGTGTATGGTAGACAGTCATGCGCCCCTCCTCGTATATCGCCCTAGCTCTCCCTCTCTATTAAAATTGCTGGCCCTAACTAATTTGTTGCTATATATAGTATAGAAAAATAATAGTTAATGACTTATTAAAATGGGTTAGGACAAAGTGTTTAATTGGCCCGCCATTCAGTACCGCACTCTAGGGCAGTATAGGTCTGTACACTTTGGAGGATAGGATGTTAATAATATGGACAATTAGTATGAATACCACCTTGTGGACTAAATCACTTGTGAGGGTTTTTTCCCTGCACTGATACTCTTTTGTAATATAAATAATACATTTTATCATTCGACAATTTGGCAATGCATGCTATGAATTACTAGAACCAATTAACTAGGCAATGAATATATCTAAGCCAATATTAAAAATATGTTTAAAAACCTTTTTATATTTATTTAAGTAAACATCCAGAATGTCAAGAGCATACTTCAATTTTGAAATCAATAGGATTACTCTAAATGATCGGTTTTTTAAGATATACGACCAAACAATTTCTTAATTATATTTACCGCAAAAGGAATGTATTCGTATCTTATTTAGATTTCAAATAAACAATTTAATATTCTATTGATCCTGATCCTTTAGTAGGTTGATTACTCATTTGGCAAAAGATTGCCACTTATTTGACAACCTCACGGATGAAATCCGCCTGCAGCAAGCTACAGAGAATGGGGGACGTTTTTGGGTCAAAAGTCAAATCAAGAATTATTGATTTCATGCTCCCTTTATAAATATTTTATCCCAAAATGTAGCAAATTCTTTAAATCGAGGAATTTATCCCTTTCCAAATTCCGTTTCTTTGATCAGTTAATATAATTTAATTATAAGTCTCGCATCCTTGATCACACACGGATAAAGGAGATAACTTTTTTACCCTTCTGTGCGATCAAGGATGTGAATCCGTCACTTACACAGTAATCACTTACAACAGTAATGATAACCGATCAGCATGATTTTCATTCAAGAATGAAAATATACTCCTCTGAAACAATGCTGAGTAGGCGACAAGTCTGATCTCTGTTAGAAATTAAATGGGATAACGGCAGTTTGGAGGTTCCTCCTCAAAAGCAGATGTCACGACTAGTTTAGCAAATTAATCGTTATAGTATTTTATACAACAAGGTCAATAAGATAAGTTATACCGTGTTCATGAGTTATGCGATAGGTGGCATATTTTTAAAAAACACTAACAAAAGACGCCCTTCAAAACTGACGACCATATAAATTGAAATAATGAATTTCTTTTACGGAAGTCGCGGAATTCTTTAAAGCACGTGTGCTATAAAAACGACTTTGACGGAGCAAAATTGAGTGTCATAATATCAATATAAAGCAACAAAAATGCATAACAGAAAGTATAATCATATGAATATACATATTTATTTGAATATCTCGTCTCGTTATCATTGTACATATAAAATTCTTAATTATAGGTAATCATAAAAATTAAATACCGTATTTATAAACTAATACAAATAAATCGACTTTACAATTTCAACATTATGTTATCAAAATGCAAAAATACCTAAATGAAGAGTAGTGCCTTTAAAAACGGGGTTTAAAGCAAGTCATTTTGCACTGTTTAAAATGCACGTGTTTAGTTTTTATGGTCATTGACCTTAGAAAATACTAGTTTATAGTAGATTTTATTATAGCTTCTTCTAACTTCAAGGAAAGTAAATTGCTAAAGAAATCCAAAAATACGCTAATTAAAACTACTAAATTTGAAAGTAAAAAAGAATTCCATAAAAATTAAATTCATTTTAGAACTACGTATAAAAACTACATGAAGTGCTATGGACATTGTATGAATAAGTGTTTTTATCTTTCCAGTCATTGAAGTAGCACGTAACACAATTATGTACCGTTTATTTGAACAAATAAATCCCAATTAACGCCTTATTATACGAGAGAACCCGAGCCCCATTCCATTAGTCAGCAAATTACACACGACCAGCAACAGGTTAATTTAATTGAATTAGTATCAAATTGGCCGGATTCAAATTCTACAACAAAGGTGGCTACCATAGGCAATTTATCGGACAATCCGGAGACCATTCGGAGAATAATGGATTAAATTATAGGACTGGAACCTAGCATTACTGCTCCTTTGAATCTCCAAATTTCTATTCACTCACAACAAATCACTTCATCACTGAGCTTTTGAATCAATAATCAAAGAGCCAATGTTCTGATTAGAAGCCGACAAATCCAGAAAACACATCGAAGTTGATACAATGGTCAGCTTCGTTATTCAGTTTGACCTTAACAACTTTTATTTATTTGGAATTTTCTTCTATAAGACTATAAAGACGACTTTAATAGTTAAGATAGATGATTCTGCGAAAACAAATTAACAAATGTATTTAAATTTAAAAAATTAATTTTATTAAAGTATTATATGCATTTTTGTTGCTTAATATTGATATTATGACACTCAATTTTGCTCTGTCAAAGTCGTTATTATAGTAAAAGTGCTTTAAAGAATTCATTTAGGCACGTGTGCTTTTTCTTTATTATTAAAGTGTGACCTCCGTAAAAAAAATCCCTTAAATTTATATGGTCGTCAGTTTTGAAGAGCGTAGCTTACCTGTAATTTTCCGGTATCAACGATTTTATTCCTAATTTTACTTGAAAAACCACCTATTGAAATTTTTTTAACTACGCCTTGCGGCTATGAGTAAGAGAGAGATGCAAAATATTTGGCTATGAATAAGAGTGGGATGCAAAATATTTCAAACAAACTTTTTAATAAAACAATTATTATTTTGTTTTTGTGTAAATTTATTTTAAAAATGCATAAAATTTTGTATAAAACAAGGTCAATAAGCATCATTAAACACTTGGTTCTTCTTTAAAGCACTCGCTACGCTCGTGGCTTAAAACAACCCATGTGTTTAATAATGGCTTATCTGATCAACCTTGTTGGATAAATAACTGTTAAAGGTTTCTCTTATAAATAAAAAAAATCATATTGGTTTTAAAATCTTGCTCATTTATTTATCAGTTTACAATATAAATATTTGTTTTACTATTCCTATTTTAATAAAAGATTAAAAATTTGTCTATAGAAGTCGACATTTTAACAAACAATTTACACAAAATTTAAAATTAAAAATGATAATCAATAATTGATTTAATTAATTCTTTCGACAAAATAGTCTTTCTCCTGGGCCATACCTAGCAACTAGGTAATTACCATCAATTTCTCGGGGGTGTGTTTCACCATTATTATTTTCATTTCTTTTTGCTTACACAAGTCTAGAATTCAAAATAATGCAATAACAAAATTTCAATAATTTTAATGGTTTTATAGTCAAAATGTTTTCCTATAACAGTATCAATACTCAGAAAGACGATTTTAATTGTGAAAAAGTTCAAATTAGATAACTGAAGCCGGAAAAATATGCATTTATTCCACTCCACCAAACGGTGGACTACCAACAAACAATTTTTTCCTTTTTAAATTCTATTTACATCCATATCCTTTTAAGTTAAAATTTTTACTACATAGTTGGAAGTAAATCAGTTCAGTAACAAAAAAGTTACACAATACACCCCTATTAAGGTGTGTGCAATAATTGAATTTTTTATTTGATTTCAGGATTATGTAAAAAAAAAATTGGAATTTTGTAGGAAATAGAAATATTGTTATTTTGCTTCATTTATTAATCAATTTATTCAGTACGTATACGTATTTAAGTACGAATCCAAGTTCACGGAAAGAGTGAAAAAAAATCTTTTTCACTCCCGTATCGTAACATACGCTTTTCGATATCCATTTGAGTTTCGTAATGTTTCACTTTTTGGCATTATGTGAAAATTTTGAATTTTTATTTCACTAACGAAAAAAAAATTTTCATAAACTATCCAACAAATTGGTTTCAAAGTCAAAATTTTGTCGCCATTGTTGCCCTTTAACTACACAAAATATTGGTCTCGGCTATAGGCCATAGGACCTTAATTACATTTCAAATTAATTAATGTTTCCTGTTTTGAAATTTTAATATTTACCGTTTCAACAGCCATCTGCATATAATTTGGTTATTTTTGTTCGATTTTTTGCACATTACGTAAATATCAGAGATAAAGATGGCCTTATATAAGGCCATTACTATAATTTACTTACATTACAGTTAAGCCGATTTATCTCTGATATTTACGTAATGTGCCAAAAATCGAACAAAAATAAATGGAAATTTATTTTAAAGAATTAAAGGAAACAAATGTTTCATGTCACAATAAAATAGGCATTTGCCTTATGACCAAATAGTTAATTGGAATTTCAACCTTTAACGGGCACATTACAAGTTAAGATGGTACTTGAAACATTTGTGAAACATGTCAATGTTTTAATTTTCCTTGTTAATAATTTGAGCTACATTTTAGTTAGTAAAGTTAGTAAATTCACAACTTATTTTGGAATAGAAGTCGAAAAATATATGATATATCTGTAATAGTGACACGTTCTGATACAGTAGTTATTTGTGCTACAAGGGTGTAAAGTCAACGTAACGCTTTCAGGTCGAATGTTTCACACTCTTTAAAAACAGGACTTTACACCCGAGCAGGACATAATGTTTTTTGCACTCCATTCATAAGCACAGAAATTTGTACAATTTCACATTAAATTTCATNATAACAAGGAAAATTTAAAAACTAGAATGTTTCACAAATGTTTCAAGTGAAAATTAAAATGTAAAGTTACCGTTAACGGTTGGAAGTCAAACTAATAGAGTTTGTTTCCGCTTAACTTCTAGGTCATAAGGCAAATGCCTATTTTATTGTAGCGTGGAACATTTGTTTGTTTTAGCTTAAAATCCATAGTTCTATTAATGTTTCAAATAACCGTGTTGTTTAATAAAAACAAATACTTTTCAATGCAATATAGATGTTTTTAATCAAAAATGTATTAAATCATATTTTTCATAAAATTAATATTGGGTATTTTATTTTACGGTAATGCTATAATAAGATGAATTTATTTCCAAATTTATAAACATTCAACACAGCAGGGAAAAGTCTCAGTTAATAACCATTTGAAATCGAGTGAACAGGAAGCAATAAAGTTTTGGCGATGGAAGGAGGTGGAGGTTTAATTATTTGGCGAACGAACAGGAGCCAGAAAACGCCCTGCGGACCAGAAGCGACTTCTGGATGAAGGAAAGAAGAAACGAAAAAGATCACAATAAAATAATAAAATGCAAGTAAATCTGCGAACGCGACCAACACATGTTAGGTACTTCACTGAGACGAAATAATTACATACATTTTGGAATAAAAACTGAACTTCAAAAGGAAATTGCATTCAAGAGAAGTGCATTGGTAAAATGTGTTATCGAAAACAAATCCAGTATATTACATTCTTGTCGAAATAAAGAACAAAACAGAAAAAAGAAAAAGAAAGGAAACCAAAAAGTAGCCCTTTATAGCACGTTAAAAATGGTTCAAGATTGCCACTACAAAATGTATCATTAGGCAAGAATTTAATCCGAAATTATGAATTTCGTTTCGAATATTTCAAAAAGGAGAAGATGCCTGTATTTATTTAGGGCTTAGGGCTATCGACTGGTAATCGCCACACCAATCACGGGAGGCTGAAAAGGGAAAGTCAGATAATTGCAGTGACACATG
This sequence comes from Clogmia albipunctata, assembly GCA_001014945.1. Classification (NCBI taxonomy): domain Eukaryota; kingdom Metazoa; phylum Arthropoda; class Insecta; order Diptera; family Psychodidae; genus Clogmia; species Clogmia albipunctata. The sequence continues at coordinate 39,520 of JXOV01014417.1, forward strand.
GCCAGACTCGATTCTGGCCAGTTCCTCGGAAAGATACCCCAGAGAAATACGGCTTTGCAAACATATTTGCAAACTATAATTATCTACAATATCTTAAGGGCATAAAGAATATCGTTCAAAATCAACTCATCGTAAAAATAAATCGCCTAAAGTTAGACGACGAAATTAAGTTTAGATTTTAGAATAAAAGATTTGGAAAAAATTGGAAATTGGAAAAAGCCAAATTAAATCGAGAGTTATTTTTAAGAAAATTAATACAGATATCTAATACAAAAATTGCCTTTAGTAAGTAAAACATTGACAGTTCAAGGAAAATATATCAATAATTGAAATAAATTGTGATTTCTTGTTTAAATAAATTTCCTAATGAAACAAGGAGTACAAAAAATATTCTTACAATTCAAACATAATACAACAGATTTTATACTTTATGCACTTTTGTTGCTTAAAATTGATAAAAGGGCAATAAAATTTTCTCAGTCAAAGTCGTTTTATAGCACAAGTGCTTTAAAGAATTCATTAAATTACTAGTGCTTTATTATTATTAATTATTGTTTTTATTATTATTAATATTTGTATTATCTTTTTTATTTTTGTTGTCCCTCTGAGTGGTCTAGTGGTTAGCATCCTCGACTGCCTCTCCGGAGATCGTGGGTTAAAATCCCAGGCGGACAATTTTCAACGCGAAAAAAGTTTTTCCATTCAAAATAATATTCATGGCGCAAAAAAATAAAAAATGGGTGGATGGACTGGATCCATTTACAACCGGTCTAGGTGATATTAATTGACTAGTAATGCACTGAAAACAAATAGTCATGGAAAGTCTAACACCCGTTGGTTGAGGTTGAGACTACCCCTAGTTCCATATCGGAATGTTGTGGGAAATATTATTATTATTATTGATATTACTATTATTATTATTACTAAAATATGACCTCCGTAAACAAAATTCAACAATTTATATAAAAGTTACTGTGATCCTGGAGGTTTTACTATAAAATATTGACGAAATGAGACGAATATTGACGAACATTATCCGACTCTCTCAGGTTATAGTTATGGATTTCAATATTTAAAAAGTCTGTTCCGAATCAACTTTTTGTTATGAAATAGAAACATAAACATCATTGAAAACTTTTATCCAAATATTAAGAATTTGTGCCGGAGAAATCTAAAGCGATTACCATTAAAGTTTCTCTCAATTTATTGATTGGTGCAATGAAATTAAACTAAAACGAAATTGCGAAACAGTTACACAGGTTTATTTGAATCAATTCAATTATAATTATGTTTTGTCGTTTGTCCCCTTACGATCAATATATTTTATAAGCAACAAAGGCAGGTATAGTGTGTGAAACAGAGCAAGATATATTTTTACAGAAATTTAAAGAATTTTCCAACAAGTAAAATCTTACAAATAGTTATTTTCGTTTCAAGACGCTTT
>JXOV01014439.1:9494-40220 GCA_001014945.1 Clogmia albipunctata
AAAACAATGGAACACGACACGGAAAAGAGGAGATTTATGCATAAAAAAATTGCGCCGATTTTATGTTTGACTCGTCAAAACAAAATCCGGCAAGGATTTTTCCATGTTTTTATATGGAAATCGTATTATGCCACAGCATCACAAATCCTCCATTTAAATATCTAAGCGATTCTATAAGTCCTCTTTTTCATTATCTATTTTAAGAGCGTGTTTTTAATCCATCAAATAAGGGCTAAACTCCTTTCAATAATCACAAAACACAAACCTCACAATTTATAATTCGCAATAATCCGCAATTATTTCGAATCTATATACTCCACGTTGTGTGGATGTGATGGATCGCTGATTAAGATAGAAACTAAATTGACTTGTAACAGGTGGCACGTGTTGCGTATCCCAAAAACAGTGTCCCACTAAGAGCGGAACAACGATTTCCCTGCAACGAACTCTTGCGATTCATGGCGCAGTCGCTCTGAAAACTCGTCGAATTAATTAAGGGGCGATAAAAAAGGAGAATCATGTTCGAAATAGGGGAACTTTATTTTTCTTTTCAAACTGTTGCCTTCAAGGGATTTCAAGTTCAACAGTTTAATAGTAAGCGAATCTGATTTTTATTATCCTATAAATCTCGTGATAGAAAATAAAATTTTGAAGTACATTAAAATAAGTTTTACAACTTTAAATGAAAAATATAGATAGATTTAGAAATTAATTTATATAAAGTTACTTTTTGATATGATGCTATTGATAAATACATATTGGTAAAATTTCACTTATTGTTTATTTGTTATTGATTGGTTGTAGTTTCAGACATATTGTGAAAAAAATGTAGAAAACTAAATTATTTTAGAACGGTAACTGCTTACTTAGAGTAAACTTGGAAGAGATGCCATACTGTTTGGAATAAGGGCTGTAAATAGTAAAATGAAAGTTGTAGGAAATTGGAATACTTTTACCTTTAAAGCCTAATAAATATCGTATATTTATATATAAATACATTTTGCTTGGTGCTGTAATTAAAAAATATCTAATAAACGCCGATAGTTTGAAATTTGACAACTTTTCCAACATGATTGGGAGAGACGGCTGTAGAGTCCTTTTACAGAAGTTATTATTTCTTTAAGTTTGTTTTGGTGCGGAATACCTTTTTCATGACTATTGCAAGATGAAAAGTACTTTTGCAAGACTCACCATGCCCTTTTTTGGCGCAGTTTACGTGTACTCAAAAAATTTCCCTGCCATATGTACCATATTTTTAAATGATTTGATCTAAGAGCTCGAAAATCATTGAAGTAAAATTTTGTTTCATTTTTCTAAAAATTAATTTTATTAAATCAAAACAATTAATTAAAAAGAGACTCATTTTTAAAAAAAAATTCATAAAAATTTAATAAAAAAATACTTAATAAAGAAAAAAATAAAAACACCAAAATTGGAGCATCGAACCTGTATCCTTGAATTTAATTATTATGTATTTACCAATTAAGCTATTCAAATCATTGAAGGGAAGTGTTAAATAGTGATTTTTATGGGAATAATTGTTCAAAATATACGTATCACATTAAAAATTCTGAGTGTATGGAGTGACTACCCCCTTCCTTTTTTTTTGACTAGAACANTGAATTTAATTATTATGTATTTACCAATTAAGCTATTCAAATCATTGAAGGGAAGTGTTAAATAGTGATTTTTATGGGAATAATTGTTCAAAATATACGTATCACATTAAAAATTCTGAGTGTATGGAGTGACTACCCCCTTCCTTTTTTTTTGACTAGAACAACATTTATTCTAATCAGCTTTTTTTTATTTTTACATTTCTTTATTTTTGTGATTACCAAAACTAAGTTTTTTCGATTCACTGGATCCATTGTTATTAATGTATATCCTAAATAAAAATAAAATGCAAGTACATTTGCAAATAAATAATACCATGGAATCTCTCCAAAAATTGATAGGAGAGATGGAATAGCGCCAAAATTATTAGTTCAAAATTGCAAATATGGTAAAACACTAACCAACACATTAGTAAAACTAAGATAACACATTATACCAAAAATTACTATAATTTCTCTTTGTTTATATAAATAATGATAATTTTTTTTTGGAAAATTCAGCAATAAAATATTAATTTTTAAATACCACTTTAAAAATGTAATCCCGTCNTCAAAATTGCAAATATGGTAAAACACTAACCAACACATTAGTAAAACTAAGATAACACATTATACCAAAAATTACTATAATTTCTCTTTGTTTATATAAATAATGATAATTTTTTTTTGGAAAATTCAGCAATAAAATATTAATTTTTAAATACCACTTTAAAAATGTAATCCCGTCGAAAAAGTACTGGCAAGGCGTTGAGTTTTCAAATACTGAAAAAAATTACATATATCTCTTATCGACATAAATCAAGGAGAGTATGCCGTCTCTCCCAAGTTTACCATATATAAAAATTTGGTTAAAATTTTATCACAATTATTTATTTTTTATCTACCAACTTAAGTAAGTTAAGGTTTTATCAGTATGCACTTATAATTGAATATGAAAAAATTATGACTTTCAATATACTTTTTATTCTTATAACATGAATATTTTGAAGATATAATTCTGAACTAAAAACTATGGATTCCAAATTGATCTTATCCTATCACTGGCTCAATAAATTCAAATAAGTATAGTTTTGTTTTTAACAAATGATTTCGGTTTTATATAATAATACAAGTTGAAAGGTGATTGAAAGAGGTGATTAAAATTAGCACAGATTTATTTTAACAGAAATCAATGTGTTGTAGTACAAAGTAAAAATTTGTTCTAGAGAAGAGTGATTCCGTCTGTTGCTTAACATGGTTTTAAGTTAAGCTAGCTTCGTTTTAAAGTTACACACAGTATTTTTTGGGCCTGTAATATTTTCAACTCGAATTAATTCTTGCCGAAAAATCTGTCACCGGGCAGTTTATGCGGTTCCGAAATTGGAACAAACATAAAATGTTTGCGGGCAATTTTATTTTCAAGTAAAGATCCCCCTTTTATGTGTAAATTGAGAACAAGTAAAATTTTTGAGCAGTAAAGTTGAACACGAAAAATCGGTGCCAAAAAGGAACATAAAAATCGGTGAATCATTCATTGGGAGTATGAGATCCTTTCATAGAATCATCAGCCTATCTGTTTAAGATAAGTTCGCAGCTGCTCCAATTTTAATGGCTTTGGTTGACTTGAAGATAATTGAAATGCAAATAAAAAATGGAATGTGGACTACAATATTTGTTAAAAGAAATTGTAAGGTAAATTTTAGTGGCCCTATTCTATTTAAGTCACAACATGTATATAACATTAATGACGCAAGTGTTCTTAAAATTATTGTTTATTAGTTTTATTTCAGTATAGTACAAAAAGCAAAGTCCAATTAATTAACACTATTATCATATAAAAAAATCAGTATGTATCTATTTATAATTAAAAAAATTCAATAAGAGCTTACTTTAACAAAAAAACCCATATTTTAAATTTGTATGATATAGGATGCTTGAGAATACTGAGAGTAAACTAAATTGTAAAAAACGTAAATAAATACAAACACACAATTCCTCGTTTTTGAAATTAAGATAACATTGACTTAATCAACGTTGAGCTTCCTGAAAGAGCCGTCGACACCAAAGAGACTTTCCGCATTCTTGGGCTTTCCAGGACGTTTCTTTTCATCAGTTCCATATTTTTCCTCTTCCAAGAAATAGTCTCTATATTGCACAAACTTCTTTACCCATTCAGAAATCAAGTCTTTAACACTTCCCGACTCCCCACCATATTCAACAGGGAGGATCTTCTTAGGGATCTGCTCATAGACTTCTTCGTAGTTTTTGCCATAAACAAACATCTGAAAAGATTTGAATTGAGTTGCCTAATCATATTAATTTTAATAATTTATATTTTACCCGTTTTCGATTTTTCTCATTCAAAAACTGCTTGAAAAAACTAAATATAGTCTCCAGAGCTGATGGTATATTGACATGAAAAAAATCCTTTCATTCTCAATGGTGACCCTTCTTGGGACAATAAGGCCATTTTCTTACTCCAGGAAGGAGTAAAACTAGCCATATGACCCATAGTTGATCCAAAACAATCGATAAATCCTTTTTGTCCAGAAACAATTAGGTTGTCATCTTCCATCATCATTATTTCTCCGACCATCCACATCACTTTAAAAACATCTTCCATTTTATATTTACTGGGATCGACATTCTGAAATGTATTGATAACTATTCGAGGACCATCAGGAGTAACAGTCTCCTTTAGAGGTAGCATTACCCCCATCCTCAAAATTTCCAATGTTCTTGGATCAGTGGAATGTCGATTAGTGAATAGTTCTGGGATATTTGTTCGAAGAGTGTAGTACATGTCATATTTCTCTTTAGCTCTCTCCAAACTGTACTTGCAACCTCTTAAGAACATTATCAAAAACTGATCGTCAGTTCTTCCACGAATGTGAGGTTGTTTCTCGATCCATGATCGAAGAGCAGCAATATCCTCTGGGATTCTCTCTGGCACTTCATTTAACTGTTCTCTAGCTACTTTGGCTAAGGGCTCAGGAAGAGGTCTAATGTTCACTGACATTTTCCATATATTCCTTGATTACTCTAAGTTCAAAGCGTTACTGAATTTGGTATTGGAAATAATAAATTAACTATGATAAAATTGAACTCAAGCTTTAATATCAATTGATAAGAATTTGTAGATTAGATAATTGTAAGTGTTTAATATCGAACACATGGACTAGCTAAGGTATTCATATCAAATTAATCAAAACAATAATACAGAAGTCGGTCTGGTTACTAACATGGAAATATCTTTCTCAACTGGATAATTTGAAAGGAGAGATTAAATATGGCTTGATTATCCTTATTCATTTAAAAAAAATGAAATAATTCATTTTTGCAAATCTCCCTCGTCGACCCAAGAGCGTCCTATTTTATTAAAACTACTAAAATGTTTATGTTCATTTTAGTAGTTTCAATAAAATAGGATCCCTATAAGAACTAATTATTTCTTTATGAATGTTAAAATATACAAAATAATAATAAATAAACATAAATTAAATATGTTAATAAAAAAAATAGTTATTTTTGGTACAAGGGTGTAAAGTCAACTGTTTTTTAACGAGTGAAACGAGTGTGAAACATTCGAGCCGAAGGCGAGTGTTTCATCGTTTCCGAGTTAAAAAAGAATACTTTACATACGAGTAGCACATAACGTTTTTTGCACTCCACTCATCAGTTAAGCAGATTTATCTCTGATATCTACGTAATGTGCCAAAAATTGAACAAAAACAGCCAAATTATATACAGACGGCTGTTGAAACGGTAAATATTAAACTTTTAAAACAGGAAACATTAATTAATATGAAATATATGCACGGTCCTATGGCATAGCCGAGACCAATATTTTGTGTAGTTAAAGGGCAACAATGGCGACAAAATTTTGATTTTTTGACCAATTTTTGGATAGTTTATGACATATTTTTTTTCACTAGTGAAATAAAAATTCAAAATTCACTGAATGCCATAAAGTGAAATATTACGAAACTCAAATGAATATTGAAAAGTATATGATTCGATACGGGAGTGCAAAAATATACTTATTAGCTTTTATTGACCAGAAACTTAATTTATTTCTAATGTCATTGCCAATTTAATATCACTTCATAAATACACAGAAGCTTTTTTAATCAGAAGCCTCACTTTTGTAACTGATAAGATAAATACAGCTTTAGTGAACTGTGAATAAATGTAATTGTCCGAAAAATTGCAAAGAAAATCATATAAATATAATTCCTATTATTCCCTTATTTATTTTTCATATGAAATTATCATTGACCTAATCAACATTGAGCTTTCTGAAAGAGCCATCGACTCCAAAGAGACTTTCCGCATTCTTGGGCTTTCCAGGACGTTTGCTCTCATCAACTCCATAATCTTCTAAGAAATAGTCTCTATACTCCAACAATTTCTTTTCCCATTCAGCAATCAAGTCTTGGACACTTCCCGATTCTCCTCCATACTCCACAGGAAGGATCCTCTTAGGGATCTCTTCATAAACAGCTTCATAATTTTTGCCATACACAAACATCTGGAAAATTTTGAATTTAGTTATTAAAAAATAAAAACTTTAATGTCTTGTAATTTACCCTCTTTTGATTTTTTTCATTCAAAAATCCCTTGAAAAAGTTGAAAAGTGTTTCCACAGCGGAATGAACATTAACATTATAAGCCCCTTTCATTCTCAATGGAGAACCATCTTGAGACAATAAGGACAACTTCTTGCCGAGGGATGGAGTAAAATGAACCATATGTGCCATAGTCATACCGGAGCAATCCATAAACCCTTTCTGTCCGGAAACTACTAGGTTGTCGTCTTCCATCATCATAATATCACGAATCATTATGGACACTTTCATCGTTTCCTCAATTTTATGTTTACTGGGATCAAAGTTGAACTTTGAGACTATTATACGAGGACCATCAGGAGTTACAGTCTCTTTGAGAGGTAACTGAGAACCTAACCTGAATATCTCCAAAATTTTTGGATCGGTAGGGTCTCGATTGGCGAAAAATTCAGGAATGGCTGATCGAAGAGTGTAGTACATGTCGTATTTCTCTTTAGCCCTCTCCAAACTGTATTTGCAGCCTCTCAAAAATGTAACTAAGAATTGGTCATCAGTTCTTCCTCGAATGTGAGGTTGTTTCTCGATCCAAGATCGAAGAGCAGCGATATCCTCGGGAATTCTCTCTGGCACTTCATTTAACTGTTCTCTAGCTACTTTGGCTAAAGGTTCAGACAGCGGTCTTATATTCACAGACATTTTTAAAACTGTTTCTTGACTTCTATTCTCTACCGGGTTTAAAAGAAATCTGAACTCGTACTTGGAAGTCAATGAATTAGCTCCGATAAAATTATCATAATCTGGTATCAGAATTAAAAGATTAGATTATTGAACGTGGTTAATAACAACTAAATTGAACAATTGAAATAAAGTAAAAGTTCCTCATTCGGGGGTATATATTTCCAAAAAATATGGTTGATATGTGTGGTAATTTACTAATTATATATCAACCAAGTTGATAAATCATCGATCGTACAGTTGATTCATAAATATTAAAACACCTTTTTTTCATCCGCAATTATTTGAACCGCGAATCGAAGTCCAAATAAGGGACTTCTAAATTATATTTGATTAAATAAGACCAAATTTTTACAAAAAATCTCTTTGATTAAAATTTAGAAAATTATTCACTCATTCTAATAAATTATTTTTGCCAGATTGGAAGTCGATTTTTTGCAAATGGGAAAGAGATTTTTATTTTCATAATTTAAATCACTTTTAATTAATAACATTCTGTTTATATTAGTGTAAAAACTTTCGTACAATTTTAAGTGATATCGGGTCACATAAGAAACGATTTGCCATATCAAATTTAACAACAATAAAAACCATTTGATGATGATTTTTAAAACATTTTTAGAACATGATCTTTAGGATGAATCACCCAAGTAAGAATGAAACTTATCAGCTTTTCTAGTGGTGTTTTCAGTAATAAATCAATAACTTAGTTCATTTTAAATTATCGTCAATTATGTGTACACATATTATTGTCAAATTTTTAATATGAAGTCCAATGATTATAATTATTTAAATTTTTTGAATTAATCATTATAAATTTTATAAATTAATACTAAAAATGGATCCGTTTACAACTGGTCTAACACCCGATGGTTGAGGTTGAGACTTCGTAATGGAATGTCATGGGAAAAGTTTATTTACTATAGTTGATCCACAAATATCAAATTAAATTTTTTTATCCGCGATTAATTAAAACCCCGGATAAGGTAAGCTTTTACAGAATATTTTATAAAAAATAAGACCTATTTAAAATAGACTCAAAGGAGATGGTAGTTGACTGTAGACTGTCCTTTAGATATCTTGATTACGACAGGACCGAAAAATCTGTATGCAACCCTCTTTATAGTCATCTAGTCTTATATGCAAATTGGGTTCCAGAGGTACCAATAGCACTATCTAGAACCGGACTACTGTTTCAATTCTGTTCAAAAGGCAAAATTTATTTATCGACTAATAATTTGCTGAAAAACATAATATAGTCATGAAAAGTCAAAACCCGATGGTTAAGATGAGTTTGAGATTTTTTATTTTATTAAATTTATTTAACATTGAAAAAATAAAGCAAATTCATAGAGTCTAAAAGTGAATATTATTTGTGTGTTTGTTGTAATGATCATTATAAAGAGTGATAGAGGCTCTATTATTTTATAATGTTTGTATAATTAACATCAAATTTTAATGAAAAATAAAATCATACAAGATAAGAGCAGAAAAACGAATTTACATACAGTTTTTCGTAATAAGTTTGGCTCTGTTTTTTCGTAACCCTCTTATTAGTATTTGCCGAATTCATTTTAGATATGTGCGGCGGAACGCTCAAATATGATCCAAGGGCCGCATGCGTTCCGTAGGCCGCGTGTTGCTCATGCTTGATTCAAACCATTATGAATATTTTACTAATACGAAGTTTTTATTATATTATATTGAAAGTAGAAGTTTAAAATTCCTAGACTAATAACATATTCAGAAACCGAACTTGAACCAGTTTTAAATTTGAAATTTCAAAAATTCATTAAAATCCAACCAAAAGATCTTAAAAATCAATTTCAAATATACCTGCTCTAAACCGACAAAGCTTTCCTAATCAGCAAAAAAAAAAAAATAAACTGATAAGATATTGAAAGCTTAGTACTTCCAGAGCAAATAAAACTAAGTCAAAGATTATGGAAGAGTTCAAAAGTCAAATAAATAAGAGACAAATAATAAAATTTCCCTATTTATTTAAATAACTTGAATTAAAAATGTCTTAATCAACGTTGAGCTTCCTGAATGAGCCATCGACACCAAAGAGACTTTCCGCATTCTTGGGTCTTCCTGGACGTTTCTTTTCGTCAGTTCCGTATTTTTCCTCTTCCAGGAAGTAGTCTCTATATTGCACAAACTTCTTTTCCCATTCAGCAATCAAGTCTTTAACACTTCCAGATTCTCCACCATATTCAACAGGGAGGATCTTTTTAGGGATCTGCTCATAGACTTCTTCGTAGTTTTTGCCATAAACAAACATCTGAAAAGATTTGAATTAATATCTTTAAATATTTATTATAAATTGTTTCTATCATTTACCCGGTTTCTATTTTTCTCATTCAAAAACTGCTTGAAAAAGTTGAAAAATGATTCCAACGCAGAATGGACATTAACATGATAGGCTCCCTTCATTCTCAATGGTGAACCATCTTGGGATAATAAGGATATTTTCTTACTCCAGGAAGGAGTAAAACTGACCATATGAGCCATGGTCATACCAGCACAATCAATAAATCCTTTTTGTCCAGAAACAATTAGATTGTCGTCTTCCATCATCATGATTTCTCCGACCATCCACATCACTTTAAACACTTCTTCCATTTTATATTTACTGGGATCAAATTCTTTAAATGTATTCAAAAATATACGAGGACCATCAGGAGAAACAGTCTCTTTTAGAGGTAACATGGCTCCTAATCTTAAGATTTCCAGGGTTCTTGGATCAGTTGAATCTCGGTTCGTAAATAATTCTGGAATATTCGATCTTAGGGTATAGAACAGGTCATATTTCTCCTTGGCTCTTTCCAAACTATATTTGCAGCCTCTTAAAAACATCACTAAGAACTGATCATCAGTTCGTCCTCGAATGTGAGGCTGTTTCTCGATCCATGATCGAAGAGCAGCAATATCCTCGGGAATTCTCTCAGGCACTTCATTTAACTGTTCTCTGGCTACTTTAGCCAAAGACTCGGAAAGGGGTCTTATGTTCACTGACATTTTTCAAATATTTTTCCTGGTGTATTCGTAATGAAGTTTAAAATCAAACTGAATTAGCACATGGAAATTATAAATGAATTACGATAAAAATTATCAGAAGTTTTATTATCAATCTGTCGATAAGAAATACGGTTAGAGTATTAGAAGTTTAATTACAAACACATGTTCCTGGTATATTGAAGATTGTTGTACAAAAACGTAGACAACTCAAAAACCAACTTCTTTAGATAAAAATTTAGAAAGTCATGTTTATTCTGCGGTTTTATGCATATTTTCTTTCAAAGATGATTTAATTTTGTAAATGACGATATTTTTTATCTTTGGGTTCCAATTTAGAATTTATTTGTTACATTTTGGAGGAAAAGGTTTATAACGAACTTAAAACAGTTACAATGCTTTGAGCTGCGCTGGGTTACTTATAACATATCGTTTACACGCAGTTTTTGGTTTTCATGTGTTAGTCGAATTAAGGCGCCCCCTGGTTAGGAGGACCGCTACGTATATCTCCGGAGTAGTATAGATCACGGCGACGCAAGGTTATACGAGTACTATTTATCCTGTTGATTCCGAGGTTCCTCAGTAGTTGCAGGGTTCTGTTGAACCAACATGACCCAACTAGAGTTGAAATCATCTAACTATGGATATAATTGATTTGGAGCAGGCCGTCCATAGCTCCAAAGAGTACATCCAGATTGACAGGATCATAGTGTTGCATAGTGCAAGTGTCTCAAGAAAAATATTGTACCGATTGCTAATTTTGAATTTAATTTTAATTCCTTTTTGATAACGTAGTAACAATTAGGAGCATAACACAAAACCCAGGTTCAAGATAAAGTGCTCACATTCTCTCCCACACAATTTATGTACAGACACCAATCAAAATTTTCCCAGTGGGCCCTTGCGCCGCTCAATTTCAATTAGTTTTTGCTATTATCAGTTTCAATCATGAAAACAGAATTTCAGTAAATCTTATTAATAAAAAATATATTTAAAATCCCTAGAAATTCGCAGTTTGATGTACTCACTTTTTCACCCCGATTTTTATGTGCGAACATGCGTTTCTCACGACCCCAAAAACAATCGGCAAAGTATAAAGGAATTGTTTGAAAGAAATCGTCTACGCTGTTTTTAGAATGTTTATATTATGCTGAGTTACAAATTGTTCAACCACCCAGAATTCCATGGTATGTGCAAAGGGGAAGAAATGTAAGGATGATCGCAATTTTCCGTTGTGGAAATGAAGAGCGAGGACGAAACAAGTGGAGGACGGACCACCGATGCAGAGTTTGTGAAGGAGCTACTGAGAAGTTGGAGCATATGAAGGAGTACTGTTGTTTTTAACCTAAGATCCTACACTAGTCTATTGGATGAAAAAGAAAGAGGCGTCTTAAATGATAGATTATCCAAACATTGTGTTAAAAAATTCTTTTTCTAAACAATTATTAGGCCCAAGGAGCCTGCCCATCTTTTATTGAATTTTAAATAATTAAATTGCATATAAAAAATTTAGCTATAGTGACCAAAAATTTTAAAATTATAACATCTCATATTGTTGCTTAATTTATGATCGAGAATATCTATGTTTGAATCTTAAATGAAGAAGCTCAAGAGTACTAAGAATGAATGAAAAAGATTTAATCACTTGTTTATTTATGAAATATAAATAACTTAATCAACGTTGAGCTTCCTGAATGAGCCATCTACACCAAAAAGACTTTCCGCATTCTTGGGCTTTCCAGGACGTTTCTTTTCGTCAGTTCCGTATTTTTCATCTTCCAAGAAGTAGTTTCTGTACTGCACAAATTTCTTTTCCCATTCACCAATTAAATCATCGATACTTCCCGATTCTCCTCCATACTCCACAGGAAGAATTTTCTTAGGAAAATGTTCATAGACTTCTTCGTAGTTTTTACCATAGACAAACATCTGGAAAGAATTGATTTTTAAATATTGACGATTGCCAATTGTGATAAATTGTTTCTTACTCGATTCCGATTTTTCTCATTTAAGAACTGCTTGAAAAAGTTGAAAAATGATTCCAAAGCTGAGTGGACATTGATATGGTAAGCTCCTTTCATTCTTAAAGGTGATCCTTCTTGGGACAATAAGGACATCTTTTTACTCCAGGAGGGAGTCATTTGCACCATATGTGCCATAGTCATACCAGCACAATCCGTTATTCCTTTTTGTCCAGAAATAATTAAATTGTCATCCTCCATCATCATGATTTCACCAACCATGAGCATCACTTTTATAACTTCCTCCATTTTATATTTACTGGGATCATAGTTAAACTTTGACACTATTATACGAGGACCCCCAGGAGTTACGGTCTCTTTAAGAGGGAACATCGGTGCCATTCGTAAAATTTCCAAAGTTCTTGGATCTGTTGGATCTCGATTAGTGAACAACTCTGGGATGTTCGATCTGAGAGTGTAGTACATGTCATATTTCTCCTTAGCTCTTTCCAAACTGTATTTGCAGCCTCTTAAAAATAACACTAAAAACTGGTCATCAGTTCTTCCTCGAATGTGAGGTTGTTTCTCGATCCAAGATCGAAGAGCAGCAATATCCTCGGGAATTCTCTCAGGCACTTCATTCAACTGTTCTTTAGCTATTTTAGCCAAAGTATCAGAAAGAGGTCTAATGTTCACAGACATTGTACACTTTAACCACTCTGAAAGGTGTTTAAATTAAAACTGAAAACTTGGAAATTATGAATGAACTACGATAAGAATTATCAGAGGTTTAAATACTTATTTGGCGATAAGAATTAATTGATAAGATCATCATAGGAGTTTTATTATAATACAAACACATTGAGCACCTGACTTAGGAAGCTAGGGAAAACCAAAACAATGATTTAAAAGCGGTATATAGAATACGAGAAATGGTCTGATAAGTTTCCGGCAGTCAACCCTATGAAAAAATGCTATTAAACATTCACGAGTGCAGTCCACATTTTTACTGGTATCTGATAGGTAACAATGGACTTATACTTTATTAGTGATTACGCAACAAATAANGAGCGGTATATATAATACGAGAAATGGTCTGATAAGTTTCCGGCAGTCAACCCTATGAAAAAATGCTATTAAACATTCACGAGTGCAGTCCACATTTTTACTGGTATCTGATAGGTAACAATGGACTTATACTTTATTAGTGATTACGCAACAAATAAAAACTTATTTGGATATCGATTAAAGAGCGTCATACATTACTCCGAAGTTTTTTATGTGCACTGATTATCATCAATTATACACGATTTACGCATTGAAGCTTGAATCCAAAAGGATTATATTTCCAAAAACACACATCTAACATTAAGAATCTATTAATTTTAAGAATAAGACTTAAATCAGGTTATTGCATTTAATTATATTAAATTAAATTTTAAATCAAAGATAATCTTATGACTATTATTAATTAATATTTTCACTTATTATAAAATGTAGTTTATTCACAACATAAATATTTGGATACAAAGTTATTTACATGAAGATCACTTAATTGGGCACTATCTACTTTAATAAAAACGCGCGAACGCGACGACTTCAAAACTTGATCCTTAACTATGGTCCACTCACGACAGGGCCTGGAGATCGACTCCCTAACACGAGGTTTACTTTAAGACTGCTGGCGACTTACTACTTCAACTCTTAACAATTGCTTTCTTCTGATTTTTTTCTCTTCTGAAAATTCTTTTCTATCTCTTAACATCTCACAGGATGTGAATCATAAACAACATTGCGTCTGATCGCTGCATATTGTTTTATTTGAGAAGTTGCGCTTCTAACATTTCTCACGGTTCCTTCGGTTCTGCCATAAAATTTTTATAACACATGTTTTCACTAACAAACTCAAATATTCAAAGGCTGCGATTTTTAACATCTTTACCGGTCGCTCCAATAAAATTTGCCGACATTTAAAAAAAGATAAATGCTTGCATTTAACACTATATGTCTTTTTTCTAATAATTGTCAAAAAACAATAAGACATTCATGGAAACCCCTTATATATAAAAATTCTCTTATCACGTTACTTTTGGCCAAGTTCCTCTAAAACGGCTGTGTGGATATTTATAAAAATTTATCGCTATTATATATAAACATATAGGGTTAGTTGGTGGGCATGTAACCGTTTATTTTTTACACCCCTAAATATTAAGGGTGAGCAAACCAAATTTTTTTTCAATAAACTATTTTTACACATTAACGAATTAAGGGTGAGCTACTTTTATCACTTTCCCATAAAAATCTACTTTTTTTTTATATAATTAAGCATTAAAAAACGATACAAAATTTTCGCAACCCATTTTACATTAATAAATTAATGATTTTTTTTAAAAACCTTCTGTTTAAGCTTTTAATAAGCTATAGAAGTTTTTCCAAAATTTTTTTGTACTCCTTCAAATCGGTTGGACAAATTTTAATGAGATTTTGAACTTTTAAGGGTAGTATAAGGGTAGGTATATTCACATTTTACACCTTTAAGTGATAAGGGTGAGCCACTCCTAATATTAAACAACAACAAAATTAAACTTTTTTTGAATGTGTTACGATAAAGCCATGAAAAATACATCTTTAAAAATATTACACCCTTAACCTACCTTAGAAAGGTGAACCACCCCTAATCATTTTTTTTACTAAAATTTGTTTGCTTTTATTAAGTTTTTAAATATGGATAATTCTTAAGCGCTTCCCAAAACAATTGAAGTTAGTAAGGGTGGGCTACACCTAATAAAATTCTTTTCAACAATGCAATGTTTAAAGGAAGTCATCACAAATAATTTTACCGATTTTATTCAAATTTTGTGGGCAAACGTATAGTTTTATTTTTATAATCCTAAATGTTAAGGGTGAGTCACACCCAATCCTTTTTACTTTTTTCAAAAAAAGGTATTTTGGATTTAATTATTATTAAGTGTCGTGGCAAGTCATGTCAATTCCATTTTTTCCTATTTTTTTAGTTTTGTTCAATAAATTTTATTCTTATTTAAATAAAAGCAATTAATAATTTAAATCCACTATCCTTTTATTATCACACCAGTACATTTCATCGACACAGACTTATACTGTTGAATCAAAAAATATTTTTTTTAAATAATAAAAATGGCAAGACTACGTTTGCCGGGTCAGTTAGTACTCGTATAACAAAACAAGCTTCTAAATTCTTTTATTTATTAAACAAAAAGACAATAAGAGACTTTTGTAACGGATCAGGTACTGTGATGGTGATGGTGTGCAGATGTTCCTGCGTTACTGCATCGAGTGGTGGACTCCCAAGAGTCTAGATGGTCTAGATTCTAGAAGATCGGGCCAGAGGACTGGCCAAGGAGTGTGAGCTACCTGGAATACTAGTCGTTACTGACAACTGAACAAAAGTGATTTGAGGTTCGTCAGGCTTCGATATTGATTCAATTTTTATTCAAAGGTTTATTATTTACAAGATTATTAAACTATATAAAAAAAAGTGTAATGTAATAAAAATTAATTAAAAAATTATAATAGTATAAAAAAAAATCATACGTACATATAGATTGCTTAGTATTAAACTTAAGAGTAATAGTAAAAGTGCCAAGAGTTAAAGATGATCTAAGAAATATATCAGTAGAAAAAAAATTCCCTTTTTTATTAATGAAATAAAATTAACATTGACCTAATCAACATTGAGCTTCCTGAAAGATCCGTCGATTCCAAAAAGACTTTCTGCGTTTTTAGGTTTTCCAGGACGCTTCTTTTCATCAACACCATATTTTTCCTCTTCCAAGAAATAGTCTCTATATTGCACAAATTTCTTTTCCCATTCAGCGATCAAGTCTTGAATGCTTCCCGATTCCCCACCATATTCAACAGGGAGGATCTTCTTAGGGATCTGCTCATAGACTTCTTCGTAGTTTTTGCCATAAACAAACATCTGAAAAGAATTGAAGGAAGATGTCAAAGAATATAATAATTTTAAATGAACGTCCCTGTTACCGTCTTGCGTAAATTTTAAACAAACCCAAGATGCAACGAAAAACTTAACATAATACGACTTTGGTATGAAATTTTTGCAAGATGAAAACCGGGATGATTTAGCACAGTTATTTGTTCATTTACCCGTTTTTGATTTTTCTCATTCAAAAATTGTTTGAAAAAATTGAAAAATGTTTCCAAAGCCGACGGGACATTAACATGATAAACTCCTTTCATTCTCAACGGCGCACCTTCTTGAGATAACATGGTTAGCTTTTTACTCCAAGATGGGGTGAAACTGACCATATGGGCCATGGTCATACCAGAACAATCCATGAATCCCTTCTGTCCAGAAACAATTAGATTGTCGTCTTCAATCATCATGATTTCTCTAACCATAAACATCACTTTAAACACTTCCTCCATTTTATATTTACTGGGATCATAATTTTTAAATGTGTTCACAACTATACGAGGACCATCAGGTGTAACTGTCTCTTTAAGCGGCAACATAGCTCCAAACTTCAAAATGTCCAAAACTTTTGGATCGGTTGAGTCTCGATTTGTGAATAACTCTGGGACTGCTGTTCTTAGCGTATAGTACAGGTCATATTTCTCCTTGGCTCTTTCCAAACTATATTTGCAGCCTCTTAAAAACATCACCAAGAACTGGTCATCAGTTCTTCCTTGAATGTGAGGTTGTTTCTCTATCCATGATCGAAGAGCAGCAATGTCCTCAGGAATTCTCTCAGGCACCTCATTTAATTGTTCTCTAGCAACTTTGGCTAAGGACTCATAAAGGGGTCTTATGTTCACAGACATTTCGTTTTGTTTTGACCACTCTTAACGATGTTTAAATGAAAAGTGAATATTGGTTCGAAAATTATGAATGTACGACGATAAAAGTTATCGGAAGTGTAATTACAAATCTGTTGATAAGTGTGAGTAGATAAGATTATTAGAAGTTTAATTTCATACACGTTGACTACCCTAAGTACGTTTATACTCATTGAAGTAGGTAAAACCAAAACAATAATTCCAAGACTGATTTAGACTTGATAAAAATTGAATTGTCATGCTTATTCTGCCAATTTCAGGGGGTCTTTGGACTTTAAAGAGAAAAAACATGAAGAAGTGTTTATAACAATAAAAATGAAAGCCTACTCGAAATACTTCGAAAGATGTAATCTATTAATTTGACATAAATTTTGTATGTCATGCTTATGCATATGTTTTACTATTAAATTACACCCAAATATAACAGAAAATAGATAATAAAATTTATGACATTCATAAGATTATTTCAGGAGTTTAATTTCAAACACATTGACTAGCTTAAGTACGTTTATACTCATTGAATCCAAAACAATAATTCAAAGACTGATTAAGGTGTGATAAAAATTTGAATATCATGCTTATTCTGCCAATTTCAATGAACCTTTGAACATTAAAGAGAAAAAATTTGATGAAATGTCAATAACAATAATAATGAAAGTCTATTCAAAATACTTAAAAAGGAGGAGTAATCTTTTAATTTGATAATTTTAAAATAGATAATAAAATTTATGATATTCATACAAAATATCTAATATAGTCTTTTTTACAATTTTACCTAAACTGGTTATTAACGAACCTGTCAGTCCATCCATTTGATTATTTTTATGGTGCTATTCTCTCATATTTTGGAATTCAATGAATATTTTGGAATGGTTTTAATTTACACAAATGGAAACTTAAAGCGTGTGATTTATAAGGAAGTGGATAGAAAATGTTCAAATACTAGATTATAAATGAATTGAGAGAGTGAGAGAGGATGGGTAGGTAATTTGGCAAAGCTAAAGAACCGTACTTCATTGTGATTCGAACACAAGCCTTGTCGGTATGTCCTCGTAAACAGATACCCTAGACCACAAATGTGTTTTGAAGTCCATTTTATAAAAATATCTTTGAATTCCCTAAATAATTTGCATAAATTATAACACACTCAAGAAATAATCTTAACGGTATACTAAATACATGTGAATTAACCGCACTTGTTTTTTCTTGGTATCTCTGGAACCAAAAGACGATGGAATGACTCGAAACCAGCAGTGCTCCAATACCAAAACTATGTTTGGACAATTTGAAGGGAATGTAATAATTTTTATTTTAATTTGGTTCGAGTTAAATACACCGATCCGTTTCTTAGCTATGGAGTGTAATGGCCTAAAACCCGCTATATCGGAAAATATTACTCGAAATTGTGACTTTATTAGCTGTCCTATTGTGCTCATATTACCGTATACAATACATAAAAAGGTTTGTTTTTTATACCCATCATTACTTTTTTAAATTTTTTTATATCGATTTTACTCTATTCTTGATATGTGGGTTTTTAGATTTGCAATATGAGATCCTGGCGGGCTGCCTATCAATTCGGCGTGTGCTGTTTTTTTAATTTTGAAATTTCCAAAAATTGATTCAGGTATTTGCAAATCTGCTATGACATAAGTTGTAATCTGTCAAGAAATAAATATATTGTGTAAATTTGAAGTTCCAGCATCTGTTCGTTTCAGAGATATAAAAGAAAAACAAGTGCGGTTATGGTACTAATTCACAGTGTATAATAACGGTGATTAATTTTGTGAGAAATATAAAAAGTTTGGTTTCATCAAAAAGTGTTGAATTTAAATAACGAACTAATAATATTTTTTGGCAATTAGTTTTATTATAAATTTAATGAATTAAAAATAACAAATTCAATTAAAACACAATTTTTTTTATTTAATATTTTTTTATTAGTTTTATGTTTATCAGCCATATACTAAAACTTGTATAGTTATAACTTAAAAGAGTATTAATCGACATTGAGTTTTCGGAAAGATCCATCCACACCAAAAAGACTTTCCGCGTTCTTGGGTTTCCCGGGACGTTTCTTTTCATCGGTTCCATACTTTTCTTCTTCTATAAAGTAGTCTTTATATTGCACAAACTTCTTTTCCCATTCCGCAACCAAATCTTTAACACTTCCCGCCTCTCCGCCATACTCCACTGGAAGAATTTTCTTAGGAATTTGTTGATAAACTTCTTCGTAATTTTTACCATAAATGTACATCTGAATGAAAAAAGATAACATTAGTTCTATTTTTAGAAATATAAAGGTTTTTTATCTATACCCTTTGCTGATTTTTCTCATTGAGGAACGTTTTGAATATAGAGAAGAACTTCTCCACGGCTGAATTAACATTGATGTAGTATTCTTCTTTATTTCTTAAAGGTGATCCGTCTTGATACAATAATGACATTTTCTTACTCCAGGCAGGTGTCATTTGTACCATAAGAGCCATGGAGAAGCCAGCACAATCAGCGAACCCTTTTTGTCCAGCAATCACAAGGTTATCGTCTTCGATCATCATGATATCAAACATGATCATCATCACTTTCATCGAATCCTCCATTTTATATTTACTGGTATCGAAGTCTTTAAACGACGAGATCATTATACGAGGACCATCGGGAGTAACAGTCTCCTTAAGAGGCACCATAGATCCTAATCGCAAAATTTCCAAAATTTTTGGATCAGTTGGGTCACGATTTGTGAACAATTCAGGAATTGCTGATCGTAGAGTGTAGTACATGTCATATTTCTCTTTAGCTCTCTCCAAACTATATTTGCACCCTCTCAAAAAAGTAACCAAGAACTGATCATCAGTCCTTCCTCGAATGTGAGGCTGTTTCTCGATCCACGTTCGAAGAGCAGCAATATCCTCGGGAATTCTCTCTGGCACTTCATTCAACTGTTCTCTAGCTATTTTAGCTAAAGACTCGGAAATAGGTCTTATATTCACAGACATTTTTTATTTCTTTCTTGACTACTCTTTGCGAAGTTTCAAATTGAACTAAGTTAGTGATCTCTTTAGTAGTATCAAGTAAGCTTCGATTTATCTACAAAAGATATGTTTGAGCTTTTGGCAATGCATTAGCAAATCATTGCAATGATAAAATAGATAAGATAAGTTTGAACACATATACACTTTTTGGGAGTGTAGTCTATTTAAAAGCCGAAGTAAGGCTGTAATAGTAGATAAAATGTGCAATTTTATGGTTAAAAACTTGAGAAAAAAAATTATTGTTCTAGTATTTCTTAGAAAGTTGTGGATGCACCCATTGTTTTTGAAATTGTAAGTGGGTGATGTTGCACCGCCACCTTAGGTCTACTGTACCCCCTGGTGATTTGTTCTGGTCACTGATCAGTCATGCATCAAGTCGATTTTCCTCTACGGCAGTGATATCTGGTTTGTTCGCAACATTGACATTAAGAACATATAGGTCTTTAATAACAAATGTAAAAGGATTATTTGTAAAGTATTCTATCCGAACAGAATACAAAAAGAACAGAAACAAGTTCAGAGGAAGTGGCGCTTCACTCAGGTGAATAAAGAGCACAGAGAGACTGGCTCTAGTCTAGAGGCCACAAGTAAACAGAATTATTTGACGTCCGAAACAAACTTGGAGAAGGACAATTGAAGGCGATCTTTAAGGTAACGGGAGGAGGTGGAGAGAAATCAAAACTATGGCCATCAATAGAGTACGATGAAAAGGCGTAGTTAACGCCCTATGTTCCCTGGAGAAATGCAATGAAAAAAAACATCGGTACAAATTACATCCTCTAATCCAATTCCTTTTATAAAGCATATTTGGCTTGATATTTCTATAGTCGGTATTTGTTCTTGATTAGAAGAGGGCTTTCCTAGGTAGGTAGGTTCTAGCATGCTAGCGCCGGGTAGTCCATGCGTATATGCGCATGGACTGCTTGAATACAGTATGTGCACTTTTCTTCTTTGTTGATTTTTAATTTTTGTGGACACCTACAAAAATTTTTCTATTTTTAAATAAAAAATATTAATAAAATAATGATAAAATAATGATAAAATAAAAGTCTTTATAATAGAAAGTGGAAGACACAAAATCTTAGAATACTATGGAAATTTTTAATGTACAATTTGTAAACAAATTTAAGGGAAAACAGTAAGGAAACAATTTTAAATGGAGTGTAATTTTTTCTTGATTATTATTATTTTATTGTTTATAATCAAAGGATTATTACAAGGTTTCACAATATCATAGTATATATTTTTATAACTGTAAGTATTTACAATTGTTGTTTTATCTTTTTATTTTTTTATTATTATTCTCTTTTCTTTAAAAAAACTATATAACCTAAAAGACCAAAATAAACTAAACTAAATGGGCAGCTCAGCATGGTGATCATTTCTCTTCAATCGAGGGTCGGGGGAGACTCTAAAAGAAAATTCCCGTTCGACGAACTCCATTAGCATCCCCAAGCTCCCTCTCGAGGACAAAATCATAGCCATCTCATATTCCGGAGGCGACCTCTGGTGAGGTGGGGACAGGACAGGACAGGACTAGGTGGGTAAATGAATCTGGAGCTTGAAAGTTGCAAAGTTGGCAGAATTTCGACGGAAGAAATCTATGCCTTTCTAACAGAAGGGTTGGGATCTCTTATTCTGTACTCTCAATTGGAACAAAAGCCTGGCACATGAAAGTGCCATCGGAGCCCCAAGAACCCAATTGTCATGCCCGAGGAGATGACCGTAAACCGGAAAGTTTTTGAAAAATCTTACCTATGCCTTCTCCTAAATGTCTTTAACCTCCAATCCTCATACTTCAGAGCCGTATAGTAATACTGAGTGTACTGACGACTCGTAAAGAAGGTTTCTGAAAAAAGAGGAGGTGAGACCGATATTCTCAAATATTGATCAAATATTAAAAGCGGCGAAATTGCTCCTCTTGTCCTCTGCACAATTCCTAAACCTTCCCACACTCGAAAAGATCACCCCCAAGTATGCAAACCTTGGTTTTTTCCGTTAACTGTTAGGTAATTATTCTGGCAAAAAGTAATTAAACGGTCAATTGCCCTTTTAAGCTAGCAGGATTGTATCCAAATAAAACTTAATCATCAGCGAAGAAGATATGGGAGATCGTGTGTTCTTGATTATACCAAAATTTCAAGCTTGTTTCAGCCATGAACTTACGACATACTCCTAAGAAAGGTGTTTCATTTTAAAAAGCTATTCATTGTATTTAATATTTTTTTATTACAGTATATTAAAAGTTAGTTTTTATTTAACTAACCAATTATGTCAAACTTTACATTTTAAATAAATGGAATGAATTAAATAGATTATAATCTGAACATTATGTGCTACCTTACAAACTACGTTTCTAAATCTAATCAACATTAAGTTTACGAAAAGATCCATCTACACCAAAGAGGCTTTCGGCATTTTTGGGTTTTCCTGGACGTTTCTTTTCATCAGTTCCATATTTTGATTCTCCCAGGAAGTGATCTCGATATTGTAAGAACTTCTTTTCCCATTCTGCTACCAAGTCTTGGATGCTTCCCGACTCTCCACCATATTCTATGGGAAGGATTTTTTTGGGGATCTCTTCATAAACAGCCTCATAATTTTTGCCATAAATAAAAAGCTGCAAAAAATTAATTATTTAAATTAATTACTTGAAGTACTGATATGAATTTAGGGCACTAACTCGGTTTTGATTTTTCTCATTCAAAAACGTTCTGAACAGGCTGAAAAAAGACTCCACTGCTGACGGTACATTGACATAGAAAACTCCTTTCATTCTCAATGGAGATCCTTCTTGGGACAATAAGGACATCTTCTTACTCCAGGAAGGAGTTAGCTGCACCATATGAGCCATTGAAAACCCAGAGCAATCGATAAAGCCTTTCTGTCCAGAAACCACTAGATTGTCGTCTTCCATCACCATAATTTCTCCAACCATAAACATAACCTTCATCACTTCTTCCATTTTGTACTTATTGGCATCAAAGTTATTAAATGTTGTTATTATAATTCGGGGACCATTAGGAGTTACGGTCTCTTTTAGAGGCAACATAGCTCCTAGTCTCAAAATTTCCAAAGTTCTTGGATCGGTTGGGTCTCGATTAGTGAACAACTCTGGGATGTTCGTTCGTAGAGTGTAGTACATGTCATACTTCTCCTTAGCTCTTTCCAAACTGTATTTGCACCCTCTCAAAAAAGTAACCAAAAACTGGTCATCAGTCCTTCCACGAATGTGAGGTTGTTTCTCGATCCAAGATCGAAGTGCAGCGATATCCTCGGGAATTCTCTCGGGCACTTCATTTAATTGTTCTTTAGCTACTTTGGCTAAAGACTCAGAAAGGGGTCTTATATTCACAGACATTCTAAAATACTTCTTGACCACTCCTAACGGAGGTTCAAACACAACTGGACATCCATTTGGAAATTATGAATGAATTACGTAAAACTCACAAATCTACTTAATAATCTTGATAACTGTCGATATGTATTAGTAGATTAGATTATTATAGAAGTTTAATAACAAACACATTGGCCAGCTAAAGCACATGGATACTTAGTGAAATTGGTAAGAGCAAAACAATAATTCCAAAACCGAATTTCAGATAAAAATTCAAATGTCATGATTATTTTGCTATTTTAAATACAATCTTTGGACTTTTAATAATAAAAGTATAATTTGGTATTTCCAAAAATTAAAAGAAAGATTAAAGGCAAATTAAAAATTACTATGAATTTGTTGATAAGGATTAAAAATCATATTATTTTTAAATTATCTAACTGTTTCAACGCCAATTAACATTGAAACAAGTATAAGATCAGATATTCCGTACATGCAATTATAATTAATTTTATTTATATAGAATTTTTTTTAATATATTTTTTGCAATTCTGTATGTGAAGTGCCACATTTTTTCATCAATCTCAGTACATGAAATTCTAGTTCACAAAAGGAGTAAAAAAAGTACTTTTTTTCACTGCTTTGAGCGAAAAAAAGTACTTTTTTCACTGTTTTGGAAGACAAAAGACTAATCATATTTCACATATTTATCGATTTATTTATTATATCAAAGATTATTTAATAACTAAATATGTTCCAATAGCTTCCGCCATTTTAAGCAAAACTTTTTGGTAAATCCTAAAAACTGGACCTGAAATGAGTTAAAATGGGTTAAACATGAATTTGCTTATTTCACTTAATTTTTGAGTATATCTACATATTTTGGAGAATCGTTAGTTAATCCATATTATTTTAGAACAGAAGTCTGTAATTAAATTAAATTTTTCCCTTTTTTTAGTCCAATTTATTTGTGAGCTGATTTGACACATCGATTTCTTCACAGAACAAATATTATCCTGGTTGCTTGAATCAATTCTTATTGTCAAAACCATAGTAAAATCCCCAAACAAGATGGCTTTCAATTTCTCTTTCATGATAAATTTTTAAGTAGAGTAGCCATGAATTGAGAATTGACGTTTCATATTAAATTTTTAATTGTGATTTGCAAAATAATTAGTGATTTGAATTGCAGAAAAGCTGTATGTTAGTCATGTGTGAACTGGGTTTTTTTATTATTCGTAAAATTTTTACACTCCTTCGTCGTATAAAAAAATTACTCATAATAAAAAAAACCTTTAGTTCACACATTCCTAACATAAATAACTATTATAGGTATATTGCGTTCGGTAAATAAACAAAGGTAGTTTTTTTTTGTGATAATAATTTGTTTGATTAATAAACCAATTTAGTATTTTGTAAAGTTATTGATCATTAGTTTATTTGGTTAATTGACTAAAAATATAGCTTTAAAACTTAAATAATTTTTTAAAAATATTTACTGGCGTTTGATTTTATAATTTATTTAAAAGCACAAAACTTATATTTTTGCAGCATGTAAGTGTGGAAATCCTAATACATTATTTAAAAAAATTATGATACAAATTTCATTGCTTGCATTTAGTGCATTCTAAGTTTAAGAATGATCATCAGCCCCTGCTGCTTTATGAAAGTAGTAACTCAACACATAATCTTTTAATATAGTCTTTTAAAAAGCAAAATTGTCTTTGTCAGCTCAGGGGAAGTTCGATGTTTTAACATACCAAGGAAATCAAGGACGAGGATCAAAATGGCCTAGGTTGCTGGTATTACCTGCTTCACATGTGGGGTTATGTACAAGATTGACGCTTTATGTAGCTGTGGATCCTCGGAATAAACTATCGCTCATATTTTAAATAAATACCCGGAGAAGAGGTTCCCAAATATGCAACCCAGAAGCCATAAACTGGTTAAGAGATTGATGTTATATTGTAAACCTTTTTCTAGTTCATATGATAATAATAGTCCATTCCAATCTTAAATTTAAGTCAAGGAAATTCCTCATTTACCAAAGATAGTAAAAAAATTCAAATAATGTATTGTTAGTATTCACAGGAAATTAACTGTTTGGAATAATAAAAGGGAAAAAATATGCTTTTTCCTGTAATTGGATTTGTAAAGATTTTAATAATTATTATAAATTTCATACAATAATAAAAAATAATAATAGTCCATTCTAATCTACGGATTATTTGCTCGAATTTAGACAGGTTTTCAAAGCTGGAACGAAATGCATAGAATCGAAGAGATAAACCGGATCTTTCCAATACTAGTAATTTGCTGCTGTTCAATGAACGGATACAGTTGAAAGTGTGAAAGGGATGGACTTCTTCGTAGTATGTGTGTTCTATTTCGGTGGCAAAAACCTGTCAATTAATACGCTCTATATAGAATCATTTGTTCATGGTGCTAATCACATCATAACAAATACTGATTTGTAAAAACATGCTATTCAATTGTCAATTGTGAAAGATTGGCAAAAGAATAGATAGGGCATTTGATAACTCCGATTACGTAAAACGAATTGGTTAGACCTAGACCGGTAATGGTTGTTGAGTCGTAGAAGAAGAAGAAGAATCTACGGAAGGGAAATCGTTTGCATTATAGATATAAACTGGATTAAGATTATAAAAACATATTATGTAACAACTTTGTTTATAGTCAGAAGATCCGATGAAGAAACAAACAAAGAGAAAAAAATGGTCTCTTTATAGGACACTCACTCAGATGAATCAATAGTACAGCGAAACAAGTCCTGGACTGACCACCACAAAAAAATAAAAGTAGAAGTGTTGGATGCTCAAAACAGACTTGTAGAAAATCATTCTCGAAGCAGATCTTCAATGTTACGGGAAGAGGGGATGAAATCATGCCTATTAACAGAGTAAGATGGACAAATTTAATCGATGGGTATTCCCTAATACGCATGGAATGAAGAAGAAAGAAAAACAACTGGTACTATTTTCCAAAAATGATTTAATTTTATTTTCAGAAAATTTTTATGATCAGTTTAATGTTTTAATTTTATAGACACCATTCTCAATTTATCCATTTAATAGAGCATTAATCAACATTGAGTTTTCGGAAAGATCCATCCACACCAAAAAGGCTTTCAGGGTTCTTGGGTTTTCCAGGACGTTTCTTTTCATCAGTTCCAAATTTCGCCTCTTCTACGAAAAAGTCCTTAGACTCCAGAAATTTCTTTTCCCATTCAGAAATCAAGTCTTGAACACTTCCCGCCTCTCCTCCGTACTCCACTGGAAGAATTTTTTTAGGGATCTGCTCATAAACTTCTTCGTAGTGTTTGCCATAAACAAACATCTGGAAAGAATATTTTCTTAATTCATAAAAGATTTTCATTTGGAAAAAAATTCAAATTTTACCCTTTGCTGATTTTTCTCATTGAGGAAAGTTTTAAAGAAATTGAAGAACTTCTCCACGGCTGAATTAACGTTGATGTGATATTCTCCTTTCATTCTTAAAGGAGATCCGTCTTGAAACAATAAGGACATTTTTTTGCCCCAGGCAGGTGTCATTTGCACCATATGTGCTATGGAAAAACCTTCGCAATCTGTGAAACCCTTTTGACCAGCTATAATAAGATTATCGTCTTCGATCATCATGATATCGTTTATCATCATCATCACCTTCATAATTTCCTCCATTTTATATTTACTGGCATCCACTTCCTTAAAAGTGGAGATAATAATACGGGGCCCGTCGGGAGTTACAGTCTCTTTAAGAGGCACCATAGCTCCTAGTCTCAAAATTTCCAAAGTTCTTGGATCAGTTGGATCTCGATTAGTGAACAACTCTGGGATGTTCGTTCGTAGAGTGTAGTACATGTCATACTTCTCCTTAGCTCTCTCCAAACTGTATTTGCAGCCTCTCAGAAATGTAACCAAAAACTGGTCATCAGTTCTTCCCCGAATGTGAGGCTGTTTCTCGATCCACGTTCGAAGTGCAGCAATATCTTCAGGAATTCTCTCAGGAACTTCAAATAATTGTTCTTTAGCTAATTTGGCTAAAGAATCAGAAAGAGGTCTAATATTCACTGACATTTTCTTTATTTACCACTCTAAACAAAGCACAAAATGAAACTGACCAAATAATCTATTAGGAAATTTCATTAAAGGCTGGATTTATCGAAAGTAATGTATTTGAGTTTTGGAAATGATAAAAACGATAAGATAATTTTTATGTTATGTAATGTATATAGCTGAGCATTAGTCTTTTATCTAATTAACTACTATCGTCTCCGATACAGATGTAAAAGTTTTGACCCCCGAAAATGAATTTGTTTTAAATAATTTGATAATACGAATTGGTTTTTGGTTAGTGGGCGATGAGCGCGATCTGGGATAATCGCTTTTATTCATATAAAAATATACGAATGAGATAATTTTCCAGATGGACGAAAACGTTTCATTTGGTGAATAACCTTACGCCCATCAACTTATTTCGCCCTAGCTTTCCTGGCTTTCACCCTTTCTAACCCTATCGAGATTATTACTATCGGTATAGTAATTTCTTTAAATAAGCTGAGGAGCGTTTGGATCGGAAGGGACCCTTTTATCCTTGATATCCCTGGATCTTCAAATTAGTACACAGTATATCTCATTACAGATTACAACTGTAGGTCAAAGCAGATTTGCAAATACTTGAATCAATTTTACGAAATTGCAAAAAAAACGAAAAGCACAAGTGCATTAAAATTAAAAAAAACTCTTTAATGAACTAATTTTAATTTTTTTTTAAATTTTGATTTCCGTTTACAAATTTCATCAATTTATATAAAAGTTACTTACTATTAAATATTGACGAACTCTTAAATTACAGATTTATATTTTGATAAAATTTAAAAAAATTGGATTAATTATAGAAAATTCAATCAACATTAAGTTTCCTGAAAGAGCCATCGACTCCAAACAGACTTTCCGCATTTTTAGGTTTTCCAGGACGTTTCTTTTCGTCAGTTCCATGTTTTACTTCTTCCAAGAAATAATTTCTATACTCCAGAAATTTCTTTTCCCATTCAGCGACCAAGTCTTGGATACTTCCTGATTCTCCACCATACTCCACGGGAAGGATTTTTTTTGGGATATGTTCATAGACTTCTTCATAGTTTTTGCCATACACGTAGATCTTCAAATATTTGAAATTAGATGAAAGACATTAAGGAAATAATTCTAATTAGTTACCCGTTTTTGATTTTTCTCATTCAAAAATTGCTTGAAAAAGTTGAAAAATGTTTCCAAAGCGGAGTGAACATTGATATGATAAGCTCCTCTATTTCTCAAAGGTGATCCTTCTTGAGACAATAAGGACAATTTTTTCCCGAGGGATGGAGTAAAATGAACCATATGTGACATTTTCATTTCAGCACAATCAACAAAACCCTTTTGTCCAGCAATAATCAGATTGTCGTCTTCCATCATCATAATCTCCATAATCATAAACATCACTTTCATCATATCTTCCATTTTGAATTTACTGGGATTGAAATCCGAAAATATTGTCATTACAATTCGAGGACCATCGGGAGTTACAGTCTCTTTAAGAGGCAACATAGCCCCAAGTCTTAAAATCTCTAGAATTTTTGGATCGGTTGGGTCTCTATTTGTGAATAACTCAGGGACAGCTGTTCTTAATGTATAGAAGAGGTCATATTTCTCTTTAGCCCTCTCCAAACTGTATTTGCAGCCTCTCAAGAACAACACTAAGAACTGGTCATCAGTTCTCCCTCGAATGTGAGGTTGTTTCTCAATCCAGGATCGAAGAGCAGCAATATCCTCGGGAATTCTCTCTGGCACTTCATTTAACTGTTCTTTAGCTACTTTAGCTAAAGACTCAGAAAGTGGTCTTATATTCACAGACATTTTTTTTATATTATACTTTTTTCTTTAACGAAGTTTTCTATTAAACTGATTTCTGTTTGGAAATAATGAATGAAGTACGACAAAGTTTATCAAAGCTTGTATTATCAATTTGTTGATAAGAATAAAAAGATTAGATTAATACGCGAAGTTATTTGCAAACACATTGATCAGCTGAGGTAACAAAACAAATGAAATAAGAACAATTGCGCTAAATCCGGTAGAAGGGCTAGAACAAAATTTTATACAAATTAAAAAAGTCCAATCCCCATTTCGTCTTTTCTTTTTTAAATGGTTATGTGATTGGAAAATTTATACAAATTCCATAGTCCAATTCAAAATCAATCTTGTTTCATTCAGAGAATTAACAATTTGTGTATATTTATTTACATCAAAATGCCCTCTTAAAAGGTCATTTGAATTTAAAAATTGAATTTTTTTCTTTAAAATACCATTGAAGATTACAGACATTAGAGAGCAAATAGTTCTCTATGCCCCACTGCACGAATACCAATTTGCCTATATAAAAGGCAAATCCACAGAACTGGCCCTATGTCACCTAACTTCAAAGGTGGAGAAAGCCATGGATATTGGAAACATTGTATTCGGAGCATTTTTAGATATCGATAGAGCATTTGATAATACTCGATATGATTCAATTTCAAATGCCCTTAGAAATAAAAATGTTGACACATCCGTCAACTCATGGATATGAGCCATGCTAGAAAGCAGANAAGGTGGAGAAAGCCATGGATATTGGAAACATCGCACTGGGGGCATTTCTAGATATCGAGGGAGCATTTGATAATACTGGATATGATTCAATTTCAAATGCCCTTAGAAATAAAAATGTTGACACATCCGTCAACTCATGGATATGAGCCATGCTGTTGTTGTTGTCTGTAGAGTGAAATTGCACCGCGACCTAAGGTCTATTGTACCCCCTGGTGATTTGGCCTGAACAAAGTCGGTTTATATTACATCCTAAAGTCCAATTGCTTTTATGAAGCGTAATAGGCTTGATATTTCTATGGTCGCTACTTGTTCTTGGTTATAAGTTGGTTTTCCTAGTTGGCTGTGTCTTTTGGATGCTAGCGCTGGGCAGTCCATGAGTATATGCTCAGAGGTTTCGGAGTCTAGATTGCAGTATCTGCATAGTCCGTCGTTATGAAGTCCCATCTTGTAGGTGACCGTTCATGGTATTGTGTCCCCTGAGTAGTCAAGTAACTACATGTAGGTTTTGTTTGCTTAAGTTGCGACAGAACGATTGTTTGTGTTTGTTGTGCTGTTTTAGAAATAGTTTGGATTGTCTGAGTTTAGGTAAGTTAACCCAGTATTTGTTAGTTTCCTCTGTCACTTTGTTTTTAAGTAGAGATTTAAGGAATGATTGACCTAATCCCATTCCTGGTTCTGGTCCCTCAAAAGGAGTTGTAGCGCCATGTTTGGCCAGTTTATTTGCTATTTCATTGCCACGGACGCCGTTGTGTCCCGGTACCCATCCGATAGTAATTTAATTGTCTAATCCCAGTGTGTTGAGGGTTTCAATACAGCTCAGAACGCACTTATGGTTAACTGTGTAACTTTTAAGGGCCCTGATGGCTGCTTGGCTGTCGGTAAAGATGTTAATGCTCTTGTTTCTGATACCATTTTCCNGCTTGGAATATGCTGTCTTGGATCCGTCAGTGAACCAAAGGTTGGTTTTGCTGGTTTTCTCCGTAGGTGGTGTTAA
>JXOV01014441.1:0-31036 GCA_001014945.1 Clogmia albipunctata
TGTATTCAACTTCTTGCAACGGAGTGTATACGTTTCCTAATAGACTTAATTATAAACAATAACTTTCAAAATTACAATAAACTGTAAAATTATCTAGTAAATCTAAACGAATTAAATTAAGGTCTCAATAATTAACAGACCATCAATAAATGCCAGAAAATTACAGAACCCTTCATACATATTCATATGGTGCAATCTCATAGCAAATCTAGATAATTCCAATTCCGTTCCTATTAAACACATTGTTATTAAAAATTAATGAAACTAAATAGTTTGAAAAGTAAAAAGGGTTAATCGGGGTTGGGAAAAGGACTAAAATAACAAATAAGGTTTTCGGTTAGATTCTACAGGTAAAATAACAAATTCCAACTGTTCCCAACCTGCCCTGATAGCCCTAATTTATAATTTATCGTTTTCCATTATTAATGCCCTTCTAAATTCAAATATTGCGAATATTTAGTTTATAGTCCTTTATATGTACATAATTACCAACATGGACGACTTTAAAAGTTTCATTTTTGTGGCATTGTTCCCATCCGGAGTCAATCAAAATCGGACCCATCAAGTCAAATGAAACTTTAATGACAGAATATTTGCTTTGTGTGTATGTTTGCCAAGGGTGAAAGATGGATTCTTCAATTAATTAGAGGTCAAAAGCCAATTCGAGCAAACACCAAAATTGGGGGTGGAAAGAAGGGTTTACGTATACTTTAACGTACACAATGAAAATAACAAAGAAATTATTTGGTAAAGTAAACGGCAACTGTGGGACCGAGCAAAGGGTAAATGGAAGGGGATTCTTAAATTCGATACCCAGAGATTCTCACCACAATCATGTTACATACGACACTCATCATTGCGTAGCTCAGGGCTCAATGTTCTTGTGTGTGTATGTTTCTGTGATTTGTTGAGAAAATTGGAAACTGTAAAATAAGTTTGATCAATTTCATTTTGCACAATTATTTTATCTTCTTCTTCTCTCTCCCATCAAATTAAAGAGAACTTTACCAGATGAAACCATCTCACTTTCGCTTGAAAGGACCAATAAACTTAACCGAAAATTATTTAATTTCCACAATCTCTGCTCTCTTTATATTCCACTATTCAAATTTATTACATCTACGATAATTACAACAATTTAACCCGTAATGTGTTACGTAATTATCACAAAGGATAGCAAAAGCCAAAGATTTAATGTAGCCATGGCATTGCCCATTACCAATCAAGACCGTCCTTTGATAATTATGTTGCCATTCTTGACAAACATTTTATGCTTCGAATTAGTTTCGGTAGTTTAATTCGTTTGATTAATATGTTCCTAAGTTAAATAATTACGAAGCAACAGTGAGTTATATTGGAATAAGTTACTAGAAATAAATTTATTAAAAATTTAAAAATATACCAATTAAAACTTTAATAAAATAGAAGAGTAATTAAATAAATTATTGTGTTATCAAATCTGAGATATTAAAAGTGGATCCTTAGACATTCTTTTGTAATTAAATTTGATTTAAATACTTAGCAAATAATAAAACTTAATAATTCCATCAAAGTTTAGAAAGTAATTATGGTGTCATTACTGAATGACCGTTGTGTTGGATGTATGAAGCTTAAGTGAATTGGAGTGGCTTTTACTTACACTCTTAATTCCATTTCGTTTTATTTCTCCATTAAAAGATTAACAATTAAATCTTGAAAAATCCGATTTATCGTCAGTCAGTCGGTCCTCACAATTAGTAATCAAGAATTTCAATTAAAGCAGATTATCTGGGAGAGATTATTCCACTGGAAAGTACACTAACCGCCAATCAAGGCAGAATTTAATCCCGCGGTTAGCTCATCCCAACACAACTTACAACAAGAACAATATGTTGAGTCTACACAAAGTCTTGTCGTCTTTGTCCTATATTTTATCGTTTGAAGGGTTGCAAAACAATATTAATAAAATTATAATTTTAAGAAAGGCAGTCAAACTGAAAAGTTTCATTATCCCTCGGATAATCTTGTAATTATTTGATAGTGAGGGATGACGGACGTTCTTAAGTCCGGCTTTTCAGTATAAAACTTGGGAAAGTCGATTCACTATGAGGCCAAAGATTTGACTTATTCTGGCTTCTCTGTTTGCCTTCTATTAAATCCGGCCAATAAGTCTGTTTGTTTGAATGGAAGCGGAGGGAAAACCCGAAGCTGTGGATAGGGAGGACGGGCAGAGCTTTTCTATAGACTTTTCCTATATAAAATTTTGCCCAGTTAATATTTTATCAGGGCCAGACGCTGACGACAACGACAACCAGTAAATCAATTCGAAAACTTTAGTTCATTTCTTCGTCCTTTCTACAACCCACCTCTTCTTCCTACTCATTTTGGGACGTTTTGCAAAACGGATTCGAATCGTCTGAGGTTAAGGAGAGTGCATCATTTAGAGAGCCGGGCAGCCAGGCAGCAGACTCCTGATGAGGAAACAAACATACAATGGAACTTCCCGACTCCGCCTCAAAGTTGTTTCCGCAAACGTCTCACAATTCAATTGGCAAATCTTTTCACATTCCTGATTTATGGAATCTTCTATACAGATTTGAATATCAGATATGGGGGATGGGGCCACTTAAATTTCCTTCACATAACTCACTTTAAATGCATCCGGACTCTGTGTGTTGACCCACTCTTTACAATTCCGATATTATTCAGATCAAATTGCGTTCACTTGTTCAATTTGTCCGTCCAGAATTTTGGTGCGCCTTCTGTATAAGATTGTTAGTCCAGAGACTAATTGCATGGCTCTACACACTCTGAATAGATGAATTGTTCCTAGTCATACACCAATAAATTTCCATTTCAATGCCATCAATTTATTGGCCAATTTCAGACACATCTATCTGCACAGTTTCGTAATAATGATATCCGATGTACACAATTGGCAAATTTCCATTTTCGCCCCTAAAACACCAAAGCTCAAACATGCAGATAGACATGGTAATTGCACAATGGTATGGAAGAAAATATTGATGTGAATAGTGAATGTTATTGTATTGTTAAAATGTATGATGAAATATAGATTTTTTTTAAATTTGCTACAAATCAATCTATAGTTTTGAATTATAAATTCCTTAAATAAATTCTTAAATAAGAAAAACAATTCAATGAAATATAATGGTTTTTTCGATCATTTTTTGGAATATAATATTTATCATGTTGATTAATTGTTGTCATTTTTTCAATAGTAAATATTTTGATTGATTACAACAATTTTACGCGTTTAAAAAAGGCACTAATTTTGTTGATCCTGGCCGACATTATGTCTTTTTTAATTACAACTGTTAAATGTAGGGGAAGTATGTAGAAAATGGCATGGTGTTTTGTTTTTGGATCATAATTCTTTATGGGTAGCACACAACAACGCCATATTATACAGNACAATTTTACGCGTTTAAAAAAGGCACTAATTTTGTTGATCCTGGCCGACATTATGTCTTTTTTAATTACAACTGTTAAATGTAGGGGAAGTATGTAGAAAATGGCATGGTGTTTTGTTTTTGGATCATAATTCTTTATGGGTTGCACACAACAACATAAAGAAATCATGTTTTGTTATCCACATTCTAAAAGTAATATTCAATTATTGCATAAAACTACAGGAATGAGATTTTATCTATATGTCGTTTCGAAAAAAAAAAATAATTCAAATATAAATATGATTTTATTTCTTGAAAATCTTATTATATGACAACAATGAATCCTAGCGGGATAAATTAACACCCAGGAAAATAATTAATTTTGCGAAACTCTTGCAATATGTTCAATTGAACTGACTAAATAAAAATAAATAAAATAAAAAAAATTAATAAAACTGTGCCAAAGTGCATCCATATCGAATCAAATTGTTGTTGGAATATCATTTGCGCCAAATCTGTGGCCACAGGTTATTTAGTATTCCGGACGCGTTCGTTTCGCACAAAATGTTGCAAAAATCATCTTCTTAACATGTTCGCTTTACTGTTGGCTGTTTATTAAAATAAAAAATTATAGTTTCGCCGGAATCACAATTGCTCTAGAGATAATCCTGTCTATACAGTGGTGGGGCTGACGAGCGACAGACTTTTGTTTCAAAATCCTATCATTGTTGGTGTAATCAGACCAAATGCGAAATAACAGAAGCAGGGACAACATCATGACGGCTGCTGCTGCTCCTGGTTCACTGCTGCCGACTGTTGTTGCATGACAAAATCAGGATAACGTGAAACAAACACACACCCTCATACATGAATATAAACGGACAGAGAAACAATGAAAATTTGTTGGATTAAAAATTTGTTTTGGATGTGACCGAAATTATTCTCGTTCCAAATTTATTAAATTACCGACGAAGCAGGACGCTTAATGGCAGGGACATGTGAGTGTGTGATTCGCCAGTAGGCGTTCGTTGGTGTCACTCCTTTATGATGAAGTGACGGCAATCCAGGGCTAGGGCTGTAGAAAAACCTTGATGTTTTTTTGTACAGTTTTTGTCCTGTTTACGAAATTAATATACGAATATAAAATTAATTATCTTTTACAGAAACATTATTAAATTAAATAATTTAAATTTTGAATTTACGCGGTTATTATAGAATCTT
The DNA here is from genome assembly GCA_001014945.1 of Clogmia albipunctata. Taxonomy (NCBI): domain Eukaryota; kingdom Metazoa; phylum Arthropoda; class Insecta; order Diptera; family Psychodidae; genus Clogmia; species Clogmia albipunctata. Next base: position 4,614 of record JXOV01014441.1, read on the forward strand.
AATACTAATTTAAAAAACAGTTTAAATGTTCTGTTTGCCTTGAAATGAATCATTTTTGTTGAAATAATTATCATTTTATTACAAATCGACATTTTTATTGACATAAATACAAAATTAAATAAGTACAAGGTTTTCTTTTAAATTTAATGAATACCAATTTTAAAGAACAGCAAGCTGCAAATACTGCAAATACAAACTACCCAATTGCAATTTTTTTATATTAAAATATTCGATAAAATTGAGGGGAAAATAAGTTCTAAGAAAAGAAACGATATTATAAATTGTTTCAAAGAAATTTGCTTTTGGAACACGAGTCGATATTTTGGACATTTTCCAAAAAGCAGCTTGTTCCACGTGCTTGGCAATAAAAACGAGTTCGAGAGAGGAATTAGCGGAGGATGGATCAATTGAGTTGTGAATTCTGCTGATAAGGAAATCCAATAAATTGAATGAAAATTTTCAATTTCAAATTCGACAATTATCGGTTTCACAATGGGCTGAAAATATAGTCCAAATTAATTACGTATTCACAGTGGGCACCATCATTCATTTTTTGCCCGCGCTGGATGAGCACGCCCAGGATTTTCAGGCTTTGCCCACTCCATCATTTGCAGACGCTCGCGCGGGGCCATTAACAATGGGGAATTTTTGGGTGTTGGATTGATTAAATAATGAACACACCGAAAAACTGTTATAGGCTATTGAATTCGTTACCGGTTTTTGGAATCAAAAGTTCCGGCGTTTTAATGTTGATAAAGTGAATTTTTCTGCGCCATTTTAATTCCGCATTTCACAACAATAGAGGCAGTGCTAATCGCATTGAATTTAAATTCATCTCAATTGAAAATAATAATTTCGATTAATAATTAATGTATATTTAAAGTCCTCTTCCCCCTTAAAGCAAATAGAAAATGGAGCGGTGTTGGATTTAATGTCGTTATTTACATTCAGTGTGAAGTTTGTTGTAAAAAGAAGCATTCTAGTAATACAGCTCCTTAATCCAGAATAAACCATTCAAATTTAATTTTCACTCCCATATAACACGGCCTAAGGCAAATTTGTTTGTTGTACTCTCGCTACTTTATCCCGGCGTCGCTAAATCCATCCCAGACATAAATTGATAAATATTTCAAAAGACTCTCTCTCCCCATTTCTCGCTCTCTTTTTGTACCCAATGCACACAATTTGCCTTCCGTTTTAATTCCAACAGTAGCATTAGAATAGAATTCTATTTGAATTCACTTCAACCCAGGAGTAGTCCCATGTTTATAAAGCAAAAACCCGGAATGTTGACGATGAAGAGGGTAAGGCAGTTGACTGCATATAATTCAGCGGTGATATGCGACTTTCACTTGTTTGGCGGTGTGCATTAATTATTAAATTCAATGAATAAATAAACACACCTGACGAGGATCGAGGCTAAAAGAGAGAGAGACTTGATTCTGTCCCGGTAACAACGTGACTATTTAATAATTAATTACCCGCAACCGTATCACGGAGCAGTTCAAATGGCGAAATGTGTACGGCCAATGCAAGCATAATTGGCCAATATTTGCTGTTTGAGCGAAACCCACGCTTCCAAGAACATAGATTACCAGATTAACAATGCACGATGCAAATTAGAAACACGAGTACATTGTATTTAAGGGAACTTCTCCGAATATATAGTTGCCACTTTATCACAAGTTTATTAACTGTTTACTTAAGAATTTCATAGAATCGGCTTAATAAAGCAAAATTAAACATAAAGTTTCATCATTCTTTGGTATTAAGATAAACAATATTCTTTAAATCCAAAAATAATCTCTACTATAATTTTTTTAAAAATATATATATTTATTTTTTGTATAGCAAAATGTAAAATATTATCTTTTGATAAGATAAGTCATTAATAAATACAAGGAGTGTTTTAAGCATCGAGCGAAGCGAGTGCCTTAGAGCGAGTGTTAAATAATGCTTAAAGCACGTGTGCTATAATAACGACTTTGACAGAACAAAATTGAGTGTCATAATATCAATACTAAGCAACAAAAATGCATAATCATTTTTCCACTTTCGTATCAAAAGGTTAGTTTTTCGACATCGATTCACTTGTGCATCACTTTATCGCACTAGTGAAAATTTTGAATTTTTATTATGTAATTTTAATGAATTTTACGTTAATTTTTAAGAAAATTGCAAAATGTATGTGAATTTATACCCGATCAGGTATAATATCTGTTTTTAAACTCGGTAACGATAAAAAAAACTCGCTTAACGGGTCGTATTTCACACTCATTTCCCCGTTAAAAAAACGTCTCATTTTACACCCTTGTAGAACAAATAATTATTTATTGGATTATTTGTATTACAGTACGTAAATACTGTAAATGAGATGATTTTATTCGGCAGGAAATAAACTGTATATCCTTTTATATAAAAATTACTAATATGATTTACCGAACTAACTCAATTATCGAAAAACTATAATTGTCAACTCTAGTTGTTCGACTGATTTTCAAAGTTTGGTGGGTCAATCATTAAGAACCATTAGAATCATTTGAAGTGTCCCATATTTATTTAATATCATTCCAAATTTAGTTTTACTACCTAAACAAACAATAGGAATAAATGCTCTTCATTGAGATAGTAATCCGTAAAGGCTTTAAATTAAATTTGATTAATATCTGTCAACTTAATCCATCAATGTTGAATAATCGAAACAACAACCACCCACTCCTCCCACTTTTACAACAACTACTCATACTAAATGTAGCGTAGACGAATTTATCACAAATTGACATCAATACCGTTGATTGGTTTTCCGAACATGTCCCTCACCTAGACATAATGTTGTACCGCTACCACTGTACGTGTCATAAAATTTGATTAATGAATTTCAATAAAATGTAATTAACACTCTTATGGTACGCTCACATATTTGAATGGTGCGGAGAGATAATAATTAAACGTCAACATACATTACATGTGGAGAGACTGGGATCAGCTCAAGGGATTAGATTACGTCCTTATTCCGTTACTAACCTGAAATGGAGAGCAAACAAAAAACTATTAATAATGTTTAATATTCGAGTGAAATTACATATATTCAGAGTTTAATATATAAACGATTCATTTATGTAAACGTCCGATAAAATCAAATGGAATACCGATTTCGGAATTCAAATGTAATATTACATGGGGTAGTTTATTTTACATAATTTTCGGTAAACAACGATTCAACCGATTGCAACCATGCTTAAAGTTTATTTATGAATATGGAAAACCCCATCGGGGGTCGTGAAAGTTTCAAAATTTCACAGCAAAACTCTCTCACAGTTCCCATCTTGTTGGATCGAACACTGCCAAGTGTTTCTAATGTAAATGTAAGCTAATTTGAATATTAACCAGTTTGTAATATTCGGTAAAGATTTCAGTTTAATTGCATAAAGTATTATTTCAACGAGTTCGATCTAATTAAATGTTACTTACAAAATTGAATTATGCCAGATTCATTTTAAAAAATTGTTAAAACGAAAAAAGTTAATTTTCGTAAACATTTTGAATATATTATTCATCATTTAAAATAAGATAAAATTTAATAAACTATATTTATAACCTCCCTTTTACTAACTTAAGGAATACTACCAATATTCAGTACTAATCTCAGAACCTAAAAAAACTACCAAAATGAAACGCTAAATTGACTACAAGAAAAAATCAATGAGAAGAGAAAATTGCATTTTAAGCAGATGATTCTGTTTATTCATTTTTCTGCAGACACAGATTTAATTAAATCCTAATTCTAATATTAGAACCATTCAGAAAACCCAATTAATAAGAATTGTATAGAAAATAGATTCAATTTAAATTTTCATAAGCATTATTAAAAGTAAAATAGTAAAATGAGTTTCCAATAAATTCTTAGACACATGTCCTATTTTGTTGCGTAAAACATGTAAACTCATGCTTTTCAATATCATGAAAAATGCATGTCCACATCCTTGATACTAATTTGAATGACATTTTCGTAGAAATTGATAAATCGGTATTGACATTTATATCTCATGTATCCCATTGGAAAACAACCATATAAATAAGTAATGCCATTAAAATATGGTCTATGTCCAATTGAGCAGTAGTGAAAAATAACATTATTAATGGTAAATGTCTTCAAGCCTGCAACAATGGGGCTGAATTGAGTGGAAGGAATTCTCAAATGAAAATATTATTACAATGTTGTCCCATTTACCCTCGTCGACTGGCCAGTGGCCATCCACCAAGAGTAACTGTAGCTGCCTTCTTACAAGTCAGTGCCGAGAATCCCGAATGAACCCCCTTCCTCCTCTTTTCATCCCTCTCCTACCATACATTATCGCTGCTCATTGTTATGTTATTATCATTTTTTGTCCTTTTTATCATTTCCATCCATAGAAATTTATTTATTTTTCATTCCTTGAATTATTTATAATATACAGAAAATAATATGCTATCTGCTCTTGCCCTATGACGATATATACATATATGTGTGTGGGCATTTTTGCAGTAATATGGGGAAATGGGAATAATTCGATTGTTATTCCGATAATCCTTGAACGAAATAAATAAAATTATTCGATATGGTATACATATACACAATAATACGGTCAGAAATAGGTCCGTTTATATTAGGGCTTCGAAATGCTCCATTTTTTGGCTTTTATTTTTACTACTTATTTTCTTTTTTTTGGCAAAAGTCGTCTTTTATTGTGTGATTCCATACCAACACTATTAACACTAATATATTGGTATTCGCTACGAGATTTTGATCTGCTGCCAGCAGCAGCAGAGCGTCGGAATTATTAATATTTTTCGCATTCCTCCTATCCAATGAATTTGCCAATATTGAAGAGATGAAAACCGATCCTTAAATTAGTAATGTATATATAGACCAAGGTCAGGACGGAGAGAGAGAGTCTTATAGATAATAAAATACGGACCGAAAAAGAGACTGGTTGTCCAAAAAATTGATGGGAAATCTTTGATGGTTATTAAATCGATTACTGGTGCTGGTGAAAGATAGCCTCCGAGGAATATTGGAGAGAGGGTGGACGAAAATGAATTTCTTGTTGTTGATATTAACTGAATGAATCCATTATTGGGCCAGAATTACAGCACAATCAAAATTAATTTCTTTTTAAAAGGGCACCCTCATTTCGCCATAACTTCACCCCTCCTCAAACACATCCTTAGACTCACACACAATGGCCATTTTGAAGAGCCAAGGCACCAATCTTAATTTGGCACAAGGCTCAATAGCTGCCCAACTTGTTCACCCCTTATGGATTATTTCTTCTTCATCTTTTTCTTTTACTTATTATTTTCTGGCTGAAAATTGAAAAATACGAAAACAGCATTATCGATTGTGAATGGAATTTGATAAGGTCGTCGGATGTCCGGCTCTATAAATTTATCCCCTCACAGCAGTTCAGTCTCTTCAGCTCCGAGTTTCCATCTTATCCAATATGGTCTCCATTCCGCCCATAGATTCACAGTTTAGTTCAGATCATCTCACAGCCATCCCTTTATCGAAACAACTGCCTGATAACAATAAAAGAAAGCACACATGTCCAAACACATACACGTATTGTGGAACATTTAAAGTGAGGCATTGTCCAAAAAGGGGGCGAATTGAAATTGGAAAATATGTGCTGGGATTTCCGACCAGCAAATGGAATGTTCTTGGGATGAAAGGTCACATTTTCCTTAGCTATATCACACAGTTTTGATCGTCGATTGACACTTTCTTCGATGATATTTGACAACTGATAAAAATAGTTTCGATTGATTGAAATATGTCTACGTAGCTACTTCATCTCAAACTGTATTTAATTTACTCTATTTTTTGTTTTATATTTTAGTAAATTTAAGATCCAAACCAATTGTAGAGTTTAAAAATTAATAATTAGAAGACTCATTCGATGTAGTTAAATAAAATTGTATAAAATAATATCTGTCGACTATTCAAAATCAATCCAAAATCATTATGGTGGTGAAAACTGTTTCCAGATATTTTATACATATAAACGACCTATCAGTTAATAATCAATTATTAAATATGACGAAACCCTTTTGTGTTATTGATAAATTGACATTGTAAACCATAATAACAGCAAAATTATTCAAATAAATCCTAAAAACAATTATTAACCCAAAATTTGATACCAGAAAAATGGTTGAATATTTAACACGGATGCTGCCAAAAATATTAATAAAGAGTTTAATAATAGCCTAGATCGGGGCTGGGATGAATAATTTGAGTCATCTGTCACTCGGCGATCCTGTATTAAGTAATGCACGAGTCGCACATATCATTAAAAATCCGGCAGAGAGAGGCTGCTGCTTCTACTGATGCTGGGGCTCATTCATTGCCTGGGTAAAGTGAAAGGATAAACTGTGTGTACCGCAAAATAATATTATTAATTCTGAAATACTGATACGAAGGAGAGATTAACTGGGAAATTTACATAACGATATACCCCGCTCCTCATTCTCTTTTATATTATTACTATGAACCACAGCCGGCATCATAATACCTTCCCAGCCCAGCCCGGCTAAGCTCAGCGAGTGAACATTGTCCCCAGCCTCGTCTTAAAACAAGCAGCAGCAGTAGCAGCCCCTTTATACGCCCCGGAACAATCCGACCAAGGAGGCAGCAGTAGCAGCAAAGTATCGGCTTAAGATTGCGGGGGTTGTGAAACGACTCTAAATATTACGTACAAGTGTATGTGCCATTGTCTGGTATCGTCGTCGTCTGAGGTTGCCCGTGCTGCTGTGATTCTCTGCTCCTCCGTGGAGAGGATGTGAGGAGGCAAAACTGAAAGGGGCACACACAAATCCTCTGCCCCAATTTACGCCCAAGTGGAAAGAATTAATGAGAGCCGAGCCGACGAAAAGGAGAGAAGGTATGAGGCTGTAATAACGTTCTTAGGGAAATGACAGTGGCGCAGCTAATAAGCGGGCGAATGCCTCTTTTGTGGTACACCACCCCGGCTATATAGGCGATACACAACGAGGGTGGAATCTTTAATAATTATTATTCCAGCCCATAATAACAATAATAATATCGCTACAACACTTATTATTCTAATTATTTCAAATATTATGAAATCTGTGAATAAGAGATTAAAGTCTGGAAAGTTTCCTGCTGCCTGAGCTGGTCGTCTTTGATTTTTAAGCCTCACATAAGGGGAAGAAGATTAGGAGTGCCAAGCATACTATTTTTAGAATATCATCATATTGCACATAAATGATATTAATAATATATTAAATGTAGTACAGAAAACTGTTTATCTGTTTTAAGAAGCAATTCAAAATACTAAATAAATATATTTCAAAAACACTATATGTTACATTATAAATTATTTTTATTTAAAAAATCGAATTACATCAGTTATGAACCATCCATTGAACGATATGTATGGTATAATTTCAAGGACGTATATATATTTTTCTTCTTAATTTGATAATTAAATTTTAAGATAAGTGATATCCCTAAGACCTAGCAATACATTTAATTGATTATCCAGCCCTTCCTCTACAGCGGAACCACAATTACTGGGTTTTCGGTACTGCCACCCATTTTTCCATCAAATATTTATAAGTTTTAAACTGCCATTTGAGGCATTCATGCCTTTTTTATTTCGCTATCCAAAAACCGGTTGGATGATTGAAATTTTGGCAGGTCGACAATTTTGCATGAACAAAATTTTTAATTAAACGCCTTTCAAAATTGCACTGCTGCCGTTCAGCACAATTTGAATGCCTTCAAACGGCATTCAATTGGCGGAAATGGGGCTGCGTACAGAGAAAGAGAGAGAGAGGGATCTGGCTCTGCATCTCTGTATATTAGTCGCTCTGTCGAGTGTTAACGACAGATAAGTGGTGAAATAAGGAGCAAACTTTACCGTGCCTCTCAACTTTAATTAAACATCGAATTTCTGGCATCATCATTGGGATGGCGACGGAAGGAAGAAATATTCTCGCCGCTCGTTAACCCATTTAGTTCATACAGTAGTCCCGGCTGCCTAGAATATACCTAGGACCGTTTGTAATTATTTAATCAAAAGTGGTGAATATCTGGATAAATCCGTCTCTTTCTTATAAACCAAATTATATACACAAATATATACATAAAGATATCCTCCGAACTGCAAATCTTAATTAAGCAAAACGAGTATGAAATTCTTCTCCAACAAATGAAACACTAATTTGCGATTGCCAACACCAACAGAGAATGTACCACCGTTTTCGTCATCATCAGCAGCAGTAGCAGTATCAGCGAGGCAGAGAGAAGAGGCTGCTGGTCTGCTGCTGGCTGACTTCCGACAGAGGCCATTACAACAAATTGGGCAGAGAATTATCGCTGCGTCACCTTTGATTTTATATCTCGTAAAACTCCACATTTTCTTGGCGTTTCCCTTAATTCCGTGTAATTTTCTCGATTTTTCTTAATTTTTTACATAGCCCATTCAAGCCCGTTTTTATGTGAATCCAGATATAAGCTCTGGACTTATACATAGTTTTTTTTTTCATAAAGTACAGGGAAAAAGTTTTGTGCAAATTGGGTTCGCCTTCTCCTCGGTATGTATAATGAACGATAAGAAAATAAGTAATTGCATTTTAAAAAAGATAAAGGACGTCTTTATGGATTTCGCTTTATCCCTGGGATCCATTCCGCCTGTTAAGCACAATTTCACTATCCCCCTATTCCCGACATTAAAATAGATTCCAATGACTCAGGATCCAATTAATCGAATAACTATCGAATGGCTGCTGCCGGAAGTCAAATTATTTGCAAATTCTCTACCTGAGAGCCAACAGTTTAACCACAAGCTTTAAACCCCACATTTGACCAGTGTCCATAGCCATAGATTCCAATAACAGCAGCGGAAAGAACATTAACACAGTCAGGATAATACGGGCCTTTATTAGATTTCCAACGTTTCAGGCCCACTTTCCGGCTTCTCTTAAGGTATCATAGCTTAACTGCCGACATCAACATTCAGTCCCTTCTAAGGGTGGTCCATAGAGGCGAATCGAAAGTGTCAAATTACATACGTATATACACGATTTCCCGTATTTATAATGGCAAATGCGGAATTTTTACCATTTCGACTTTTACCTTTCCGACCGAATATGTTGTGGTCAATTTACGGAGAGAAGAACGCCATCGGTTTAAGGGGTATACAAGCCATAAAAACCGCCATAAATTTTATTAAATGTATAGACGTTTTATAGCTCCTCATGGGACAAATATACAAAATTTTAAAATATTGATAAAACAACCAGTTACATGGGTTACATTTGAATGTTAAAACTTTAAATATGTATACGATTTGAAATATAACAGAAGCATAATACATCTTAAAGCTTAAGATAAGATTTTTGTACATACTTAATTGTTGTTCTGATTGAACAATTTAATTAATAAAATCAGTATTTTTATATGTTTTACTGTGACCAATTTTAAATACAGAATATAAAACTTTGGGGATTTTTCGATGATAACGAGTACAATAAAATAAATTAACCAATGAACGTAATATAATAAATTCTAATGCAACATATCCATTTGACCACTTATTTTGGAAACCCTCTGTGCCGATGCATCGTCAACATTCATTCGTTGTTTAAAAGGGAAAAACGACATAAAATAATTATCAATTAGATCTGCAATTTATAATCATCGAGCCGAGATGGCCCGACAACAAAACACATAGTGATTCTCTTGCCAGTCGATGCCGGAAGCGAACAGACCGACCTCCACTTGGCTGCCTGCACTGCTATTAAGACCAGATTTATGAATCCTCGCTCGCCGGCCCACAATTCCTCTTTCTGGGGGTGGTACCCGGTATCCATTTTTTATCGTTATTATTTTGAATAAATAAAAATTAATTTATTACTTAATGTGACATTTATGTGTTCATTCCGGATTATTTATTTCAAATGTAACAAAGCTGAATCGTGGAGACCTGCCCCAAAATCATAACTCCAACATCCCAATGGCTGCCTACAGTCTCGTTTTTTCTGCTTCTTCTCATCCTCTGAAGAGGATTCTTGTCGGAAATATTGGCGCAGATAAATATTTGTAAAAATCTCAAAATGGGATTTCACTGTAGTCACGCTATCGAGACCGCCTTTTCCTTTTCCCTGCCTGAATGGACAGATTTTCGAATTTCCATCAAAAGGATAAGCAATAAATTTAGATTTTTCATACAGTATGAAAAATACAGAGAGCGAAATTTGAACAAATTCTGGTGACTTCTGGGCAATATTATTTTATTATGCAAAAAAATTATTAAATCACAACTAAATATTATAATATGATTTTTAAATAATTCAATAAATATGTATTTGTTTTAATGAAGAGGTAAATCAAATTAATAAAAAACATAAAAAATAAATTTCCCTTTCAATTCCTGTGAGGAACATGCCAACCAACGGGTTTAAACTTTTTCATGACTATTTATTTTCAGTGTATTGTTATACAATTCATAGCATCTAGACCGGTTGAAAAAGGATCGAGTCAATCCAACCCGCCCAGGGATCAAACCCATGGCCTCCGAGGAAGCAGTCGAGTGTATCACTACGGGTATGAGACGGATAATCAAATTAATATAACGAGTACAAATTATTAACTATATTAGTACATTTAAATGAGTAGAATAAAATATCGTTAATACGACATCTATTGATGTGATTGTAATAACACATACTACAAGTAAAAATCAAGATTTTAAATATAAAATTATTCCTAAAATAGAAATTTGATAAAAGTCTCCTTTTATTTCGTTGAGTGTACATTCAAAAATGTCATAAATAAAAAATTAACTTTTGATACATTAGAAAAGGACCATCATTTCAAAACTACTTAAATTATTAACGTAATATCCCCATTGTATCCGTTTTCTGTTTATTGAAGCACAACACAGACATGGTGCTCTCAGACACGAATCAGTGCACTGAAATTGTGCACAAGCCATTATCGAGGCCATTTCGGAGATCCGTAAAATGGAAAACAATATCAATGATTGATTTTCGCAAATCACGAACACAAAACTAGTTTCTCGACTTTAAACTATTCATGTCAGTCGGAACGAGTGATAAGATTAATTTATCACGACACCAAACGAAGGAAAGATTTCCAGAAAGAAAAACTGGAGCATCGCGCGCTTCCACTCGACTTCGTTAATTGCGAAATAACAAAAGGCTTCCGCCAACTACTTGCAACTGTAAGAGTCTGCCGCCGCCTCTTTGCAATTGTTTCCACAAAACTATATTTTCTTTTTAAACAATTACAATTAAAATTTCCATGCAATGATCTGCGCCCAGACACATTTCACAATAAGCGGTTCTTTTCTCCCATCACTCCTCTATACTGCTTCTTGCAACTTTTTGTGCGCGCAAAACTTCCACATCAAACACAAATAAAAGCATAGCGTTTGTATAAAACTTTTAGTGCTACTCTCTGCCTTACCGCCACGCCGCTTCTGCATTCAGCAAAAAGCTCAAAAGTTTACAATATAAGTTAATTTTAAGTAAATTATTTCAAAATTTTATTCCACTTCCACGGTCATATGAATAACACAACACTGCTATATACTATAAACTAAATGAATAATTCTTATGCAAACAATAGAAATTTTCCATTCCACCTCAATTAATTAATTAGGGTTGTTTTATGGTTTTATTTTCATTTAATTAATAATTTATTTGCTTTATAATGATTTGGTACTATGCGAAATACTTTACTACAAACCAGTTATGTTTCGGAAAACCATTCGATTCCAAAAGGGAAATTTAAAAGCCCAAAACTTTATTACAACTCACTTCAAAACACTCCTGTAAAACAAGTCCCATATGCAGTGTTACTTTTAAAAATGATGGGGTTTATGAGTTTGAAATATTCAAATATTTTTTGAATGTACAACCCAATTGTCCTTAAGGACTTATCAAAAGAATATTTTACAACATATTTTGAACCAACCACAAATACGAGTTTTTTTAAAAATATTATAGGTAAATATCTAATATCATATAAAATTTAGATACAATTTTATATTTCAAATAAACATAAAAAATACAATTTGAATCTAAAAGGATTTAACAATTTATGAGGTCAAACCTCAAAAGAATAAAAGAATTTAATTCTCTGAGAAGAAATGACATAAGCAAAATAATGGAATATTGAACAGGCTCATGAATAACATATAAATTCTAATGGATTGAAAAATTTTAATTTCAGAGCAAAAACCACTATAACATATGAATTCAATATATATTTTTTCCTTGGTAAATCTCTGTTCGAATGGTCCAATTAATAAGAGACGCCAAAACGGAAAGCTCCGTGTCAAGAAGAATCGGCTGGAAACTAAATTACATTTCTGACAATAATATTGAAAATAAATCCCGGTCTAAGTAGATGTACGTAATGCTCAAATAAACACGGAAAACGGGAAATGGTCGACAGAATTGTTATAGGAACGAACAAAACAACAAGGAAACTTGGGCCCATATCTTTGTGCTCAATGGATCGAGATAAGTGGTTAAATTTTGTGAATAGAAATGGAATTTCATTTGCCATTTTTATTGTCTGTAGCCAACCAGGCATTCCCACTTTACCATCCCCCTGCGCTGAGACGAGAAAATCCTTGGAATAGGACATGGGCATCATGTGGTTTTGCCACCGAATTTTGACTAAATTAAATTGAAGTTTATGTATAGAGCATTTGGATCGGAATCAAATAATCAGACACAATACTTTCCACTTTCAACCCGTTTACCCCCTCTTTAAATGTCCCCATTTTTCGACAATGGGAACGGGGGATTTTCCGACTGAGAGCAGCGTAGGCGGACGGGAGGCCAGTAAACAAACTTTCTGGATTAGACTGAGATTCACTCAAGCATTTTCCTTCAACTTAATTAATTCTTGAACGTAAACTTCAAATGATCTCACTGTTTCTATAGTTAAGACCCATTACTAAAATGGAGCATTTAATTGTTTGCTTTTTAATTACCCCGAGTAATTATCATCTAAGTAATAGCTATTGATATTTAATTTTACGATTTCCTCTTCATGCTCGAGTAAACTGAATTAATATGGGAAAATACTACCCACTTGATCTAAGGCCGAGGGATTTAGGGCTGTTTGATAGAATAAAACTTAATATAAATCATTTTCTTTTTGTTGTTTTGCAATAAACTAAATTTAATTGTAAAGGCACAATAATAAATTCATTTCCCTTTATAAGATTAATTATCCATAATACGATATGTTTCTATTTGTAGCTAGTTTAACAATATGTTTAGAAACCACAAATGAAATATGATAATGTCAATTAAATTCGGTTATAAATAGGTTTAAACAACGTAGAACTGGTCTAATTCTGTACAAATTTTAAGAGACTATTATCGACAAAGACACTACCAAAAAGCACAGTTCTATTACTTATTTATAGCTTGGTATTGACAATATTTGGGTTGTTATTTTGGAGGAATTCCAAAAATATCCCTTTTCGCTAATTAGACTCAACCCCAATTACTCTGCCCCTTATTTCTAATAAAATAATGAATTTTCCTAATTGACTTTGCCTCTCTATATAACCAGAGGTGTTTTTCTTCTCTGTCAAGTTCCTTTTCCCCCGATTTGTCTCGCATTTTATACCACGGGAATGTTAACGATCTCTGCCTATTTGTGCGTGCCTTTCTCTTTTTGCATGTCAAATTTGCTTCAAATTGGACGAATTTCTCGATAAACCTTTTATTGTGGTGCCAGTGCTACTGTTACACAGCCTCTTTGCTTCATCCTAGCCATCACTGGAACGACTGCGTATTCATTATATTACACAGATCCATCCCCAGAGAAATCACATTTATTCGACGTCGAAATGCCATCCTCCAGAGGCATGTCATGTAATTTGAATATTGTCATTTACCTGTAACACGATGATATACCATGAATTGCTTTCGTTTCCAGAAACGAGGCTCCACCATCAACTACTTCATGGTACATATCTATATATGTAGTACAGAGATATATGTATTTGTATCTTTATATGGGTGGCTAAATAAAAATTGCGAATCACCATGCAAATTGCGAACACCGATCTAAATCATTTCCGCTTTTGCTTGACGGCAAAACAAACGCATAAAAATTGTATGAATGAGCATTGCCAGTCCACTGCTTCTCCTCTGTGTACGTGCAATTAATTCGCCATCGTAAAATTCTATATGCGAGAATACACCAAATATAGGTACACACGTCGGCTCGTTTGTTCTCAAATCGAATGTCCCTCGCCAAAGGGCTTGTTTAATTGCTAAAAACAATGCAACAAATTTATAGTTTTGCAAAAGGCATGTGTCATCACACAAATTAGGATTTTGCACAAAAAATGTATGACACAATAAATTGCAAATCAAATTTCGCAGAAATATTAAATGTAAGCGAATTTCAAAACAAAATGTGATACGATAGAAAATCAATATTTGAATTTTTTAAGACTATTAAAATTCAAGGTTGAATTAACAAATCAGTGCTTTTGATGATATCCAATACCAAAGAATTAGAGTCTTAAAAATTCATACTACATCATTGATCTATTGCGTTGATAATTATTTTTTTGATAAATATTTTTATATGATACAGAAAATTTTAGAAACTTTCAAATAATTTAGTACGAATACACGTGTGATTCTTATCTATTAATACTTGTAATTTTTCTTAGAATATTATAAATAAATCTTTCTTCAAATAGATAATTTTATATTTAAGAAGCATATGTCTAATAATAAAGAAATCATATATGTTGTTGTTTATTTTAGTAATGAATATTCCATTCATAAACCGGATTTCTTTGTAAATACTAATGAGATGTAACATTTTCTTAAAAACATTTCGGAGAGAACCTTGGGACATTAAAAATAACTTGTAAATACATAGAGACATTCCAATGACAGGCAATCTGTTACGTGAATGCCAGAACTACAAAAACCCTTACATTTTAACAAAGAAATTGAAGTCCAATTAAAAGGGCTTACTACAAAATGAGGGCTCATTGAAGAATCCGGGGAGAAGAAAGACGAATTGTCATCGTTTTCAAAGCTTTCCTGATTCATTCTCTGCTTTCTGTGTGCCGACCAACAGGTATTATTGGCAATCTCCTCATCATCAAACAAACCCTCAACAACCCCGAAACGACATGGCTATACATAGGAAGAAAATCCCCCATTGATGGCCTTTGGTACACCTCCAAGAGTAGCTCTGCATACTATATAAGGAAACGCAGAAACACAGATTCGCCCACTTCCAANTATATAAGGAAACGCAGAAACACAGATTCGCCCACTTCCAATCCTAAATGGCTTTCTGATAGCATGGGGAGCCCGAGACCGTTATAATAACAAAGGAGCAATAGTCGCAAAAAATACCCTGACCAGGTAATGAGACACAGTGATAAAAAGGTATGATCGGGGCCAGCTACTGAAGGAGAAATGTGCTTTTTTGTGTGGAACGAGAAACACAAAATCGGGGACACAAAAAATAAACGATATTCCGTCTTTGATACACAAACAAATATTTAGGGTAGACCATCATCGTCATCATCATTAGCCAAACCATCTTTTTGATCCACAAACGACTAGTCACCAACACGTCTCTCCACGTCCTGGTCCATTCCCTTCCTGTACACAAGGCGGAAAACGGAGGAAGAAATCAAAGTCGTAAAAACGGAAAGACAGCCAAAAATTACCCAAACAAAAAACCGAGTCCTTTTAGAAGAGGGGGCAGAGAGCCCAATGGGATATAGAGAAAGAGAGATACAAGAGAGCCACCCTTTTAACAAACTCCTCAGTCTGTTTTGCAAACTTTTCCCAGTTACTTGACGGCACTGGTTAGAAAAGAAATTCCATAATAAATGCCTCTGAATCTGACGACCATCATCAATGAATAAATTTGATGACAATCATTGTAAATAAGGAGAAAGTAGTCTCTCTTAGCAAACTTCTCTAAGAGATTAATGTTCAATTAAAATCTACCCGCATTTTGTAATTTTGTTATAAAATATAACTCGATTAGACAAATAAAGAGTAAAAAGAAAATACTAAAAAATTTAACAAACTTCCTTTTTAACTTTAAATAGAAATATTCCATTTAAGCTAATATTTAGGAGCTAAAAGAGAGAACATTTCCTACGCAGGCGTTTGTTTTTCTCTCTCTATTTTGGCTCATTCAGAGATTGCAGGATACTGGATACTGGGGAGAGCCACATGGCATCTCCTGCATCTCACCAGTAGGCCTCTGAAATGGGATAGTGCAGCGTTGAACTGAAGACGAGTCCCAGTTCTGGCTTGAAAACGGTACGGATCGGAGGTGCCGAAACACTTGTCCGCAATCGCCAACTTTTCATAACTTGATTAAATTATTCTCTATGGTACTGTCACCAAAAACAACAATTAGGGGTGGAATTTCTGTGGGCATTTTAGTGTTGTTTAAGTGAAGGATAAATTGAGTGAGAAATTCTTGCGGTAAATCGTTTACAGTTTTCCAACATTGAAAATAGTGCGAATTCTTTTCCCGGAAAACTATGTGCTGTAATTTTGTCAAGGGGTAGTTGTCTCATTGGTGAGGGGTGGCCTGTGTAAATAAAGTGTTGAACCCAAATAAATGGTAGTTGTGCAGCATACAAAAAAGAGTTACACATTAAAGCCACTCTGCAAATTGGAATAATATGATGTTCAAGTTTTTGTTTTGGCTTCATCTCCCCGGCCAAAGTTCCGCAATAAATTGAATCTGTAGCGGAGGCACAACACAAAAAACGGTGAGTCGAATTATCCCCCTCTCAGACTATATACTTTAGTACTAATACCAAGATAGTGCTCGATGAAGGGATAAAAGGATAATTTAATTTAGTAGCTAGCCATATTAAATATATCAAATGCCTTAGACAGGTCCAAAAAGCACACTCTGCAAAAAGTGGACCAGAGTTCAGTTATGACAATGTAGATTATGTACTTTGAGGGCCGGATAACAACCCTCTGATCAATTATAAGCAAATTTCCCGTTCGGAAGCAGTCCATTAACTTTAAGGCGAACAAAAACAAGCGCCAAAACTCTTCTTGATTAAAATGCCGACAACAAAATTGTGAGCGAATGCGAATGGGAAAAAAGGCGAAAGGAAAAGCTCAAATCAAAGAGATTCTCACGTTATACTTACATGTATATGTACACAATAGACACCATCCTTCATTCGTTATTGGATTCGTTAAAACTTTATTGTTGCCTCGGTACTATTGCCTCTGGTGCGTGAACGTTTCGCCCCAAATAGGAAAAAAAGCTCCTCAAATCAATGGGAATCTCGATGCGAATACCCAGACTCTTTATATGTATTACAAACATACCAGATCCGTTCTGTAGCAGGAAAGAGGAATTGAAAAGCCAAAGTTCTGTATAAATGGAATGTGTTTCTCTGTGGGTGGATATAGAGATGTGTGTGAAAGTGTATATGTTCTTGGAAAGTGTTACAAAATGTGAACGACAGAGAGTATTATAGACAAAAACTAAACTTTTATCCTGCTTCATTCAATTTGTATCTGGGCTTTATATCATCATCATAGTCATATACATAAATAGATGGAAAATAAATATAAACGTGTAATAATGGCACAGATCTCAGCTACTGTGTGAACACTGGAGCCCAGCTGAGTAGAGGAAGCTCAGGCGAAGAGTTTCGGTGCAAAAATTGAATTTCCATTCTCCCCATTGAGAAGTCCAACAAGGCTCTTTCCACCTACCATCTTTCGAGTCTATATCATCATCATCACCATCACGATGCCCCATATAATGAATGGATAGTAAACTCACGATTGAATCTCATCCCTTTGTTGGAGGGAAAACTTTTAATTACAAAGGAATACACACAGATAAAGTGAACTCGGGGAAATTCTATAGAGAAAATAAGAGGAAATAAAAGACCGAAAAAATTCCACTTTAAAATAATAGAAAAGCGTTTTTCTTTTGTCTGCTTGCCACAGAAAAGTGAACCCTTATTTCGAGAATCCATTAATGGCGGCCAAAAAGAAAATTATCTGCAAACCACTTTAACCCACTTTGTGATTAAATTGAGCCAAAGTTTTAAGAAATTGATTTCCATAAAACTTTTATCCATCTCTCTCTCCCAACACAAGACAATCCTTTTCCCAAATAGTTTTAAAAGCCATTCAATAAACGTTTCCGATTATAATAGGAAAATATTACTCAAAGCACTTTGCCATAACCATATAATGGAATTGCATTAGCGCAAAACACAATTCTCTACGATACTTTTATTGTTGTTGCCAATTTGCAGCGCGCCCACCAAACCTATAAAAACCACCAGTGTGCAATGAACGGAGGAGATAAAAAAGGAAAAATTTAATTTTGTAATTTTACTATTATTAGTCCAAACTCAGGCAAATTTATTCCGAGTTTTATAATTAAACAGTCACATACGATCGATAAAATTGAAAAGTTAACTCTTTCGAACAATGTCGAGCAAAAGTTGTAATTTGATTAAAATTCTCATATTTTTTACTCAATTCAAGATTAACTTTTTACATAGCTTTATTATAAAAAGGAAAAATTGTTTTGCAGTATTTCAAAAATGACTTACAATGATAAAGTTCAATAGCGTAATTTCTTCAATTTTTATTAATGTACGATATCTTATTAAGTAAAATCTATGACCTTTATTTTATTGTTAAACAAATCATCGAAATACTACTAATCAAAATTCTGAAAATTGTATATTAAATTTAAATTAATGAAAGAAGAGATTCTAAAACATCCCAAATATCATTTCCTTTTAACAAATTATAAAACATATATTTTTATAAGAAATTGGCATTAACGAAGAAAATCTTCCTACTTAAGCCTGCCATTAGAAAATGCCATATTTATTTTGTTGGAATTTATATTTCGCAAAAATTCCATTTTCTAATTGAATTTAAACGCAAATTATAATTCTGGGGAAATTAAATGTTAAAGGGAAATTGATAAGAAAATTAACTTTAACGACTTTAAGCCTTATGATTGCAGATGAATGCCAGCTCTTGGCGCCGGCTTTAATACTTTAAGAGGACTACCATTGTTTATTGTCAGTGTGCCTCCAGATAGGCGTTACAAACTGCCAATAATGCAGTCATCAGTGTCAAAGGCAGACAATGGCAATATCATAAATATAAGTGATTAGTTCAGATAACAAGAAAATTGGATTATTCGCCCAGGGGGGAATGGCAAAGGTCTCTCATCCTCATCTATATTGAACTGCGCAATCCTTTGGTTACATTGTCTTAACAAGATACTGTTAGTGCAGCGCCATAAATATTTAATGAGAATAGGAATCATGGAGTTTCCAGTTCATTGCGACAATTGTGCTGGTTGTGCCAATTAAATGTTGCAAGTCCAACGATTTCAAATTTAGCATGACACTTGTTTCCGGAAATTCGTAGAATTGTTCAATAATTATCGTGGTTCAAAATTTCATTTACAGTCCATTAATTGTATAATTGCGACACCAGTATCAGGGCAGGATTGATACGAGTATCTATGCCTCCCACCCCCAACAATTTAATTAGCATGTCCTCGCAACCGAAAATCGGCTACTGATTATGCTTATGAAAAGTTTATTGCCACAGGGTGATTCTTTAAATATTGACAAGTTGCAAACAAATTAATATAGTTTTGAATAAAAAATACTGCTATTATTCGCATAGAAGTTATGGTTTCTTCTAAAGTTTCCATTATCGATAAAATATTTAAAAATCATATTCTTTCTTCCTTTTCATACCAACAAGAGTACATACCTTTGTTTGTGTTTCGTTAATGCGGGAAAAGGATAGAACATTCCTAAATTAAAAAGAAAATCAAATAAATCAAATAAACCAGTGTAACGGTTTAGAAATTTTATTAAACTTTAATTTCATTGCACCGATCAATAAATTGAGAGTTACTTTTTTGGTAATCGCATTTGGTTTCTTCAGTACAAATTCTATTATTAGGATAATAGTTTTCAATGATGTTTATATTTCTATTTCATAACAAAATGTTGATTGGGGTTGCATATTAATAATAAAATAAAACAATTGTGCTATAATAACGACTTTGACAGAGCAAATTTGAATGTCATAATATCAATTTTAAGCAACAAAAATGCATAATATATATTTGTAAAATTATTCAAATATTAGTTTTTTCTTAAGAATTTAAGTAGGAATTGCACAAAGTTTAGCAAGTGATTTGATAAGCATGAGTTTTCTAATCTCGTTCTATTATAAAAACCATTTTTCACTCAACCGGCAAATCATTCCATCGGCTACCTACAGTAACGACAATTATTACCGCTTTAAAGTTTTATAGTTACTTAGAAATTAGTATATTGAATGATAATTAATACATTAAAATTTAGATCCTTAAAAAATCTTATCAAAAGATTGATTACATTTCCAAATAAGGTTATTAATCTCCTGATATATTGGTAAACAACAAATTATGTAATTTTTATGTAGTGATTAAACACCCACAAGTGAAAATTACATAAACCATAGAAATCCATCATTGTCATAACAAATCATCCAATTTGTATCTACACTTCTCAGTACACCCTTTCCTGTACTGCCATTTCGTATACCCGAAATGAATGGTTCACGTAAATTTACAATACCACACAATATAATAGATTAAATTGATTAAGTAATGCGAATTTTCAGTAGCGTTGTGCCTTTCCAACGAGAAACGGACAGCAACAGCAACGAAAAATTTGCGGTTTATTTGCCAAAGCCAAACATAATACAATTTGTAAATCGCATTATGTAACAGCGCACCTGCTCCGGCTTTCGGCTAGACATAATTTAAATCGCTTATTATGACAATAAATTATTGGCTTATTCGTTTCATCCCCTACAAAAATATTTTACGAAAATCTTTGAAAGGTGACCACCAGAAATTATGGTCAAAGGTAAATCCTAAAATAAATATTAGGCTCACAGAAGAGAAATATCGTGTCTCAGACTACAATAATTTGTCTTGAAAGATCTTTCCGATTTAATGTAATCGTAGACACACGTTATTACCTCACATTAACTTTACCAACTTCGTCTAAAAAATTTCTATTAATAATTACGTTAAAATACAATAAAAACTAATTCATAAAATTTGTGCTTTCTAAAACTAATTTCAAAACTAATCATCTGCCTCTGTGTCCTAGCGGTTAGCACCCTAGACATCCTCCGAGGTAGTGGGATCAAATCCCGGGCGGATATTTTTCTAGCGCGAAAAAGTTTCCATTTGTGTGTATCAATAACATTGCGAAATAATATTCATAGCGAATTTTAAATAAGTATGGCGCAAACAGATAAATGAAATGGGCGGATTGATTGGATTCGTTTACAACTGGTCTAGGTGCCATTATTTGACTAATGATACACTGAAGAAAAAAACAGTCACGGAAGTCTAACACCCGTTGGTTGAGGTTGACACTACCCCTAGTTCCGTAATGGAATGTCGTGGGAATAGTTTATTTTATTTTTAAAACTAATTTATTGCATACCTTTAATACGTTAATTTAAACATGATTTTAAAAAAATTAATAAGATTTTTTTTGTAAAAATGTTCAACAGAACAATTTCAAAAATACTAATATTTGATGAAAGAAATTTCCAAGAAATTATACAATTGTATTTGAATATGTAAGATTCTCTTTCAGAGAGGGATTTTTTTATAATATTAAACAAAGACAAATCATGTCAAATTTATCAGACAAAGGTAAAACCCCTAATAACCTTTCATCACAAATACACAGTCGTTTACAAATAATGAAGAAAGCTACCAGACGAAAATAATAACATCTGTATTAATAACATGCTAAAAGGGACAAAAAAATAAATTCAAACATAAATCACTTAATATTGAGAAAACGAAAATACAATTAAATGACATCTTGAGAATAACGAATTCTGTATTAAATAATTATTTCAAAGAGAAATGAAATAATAGTCACACACCCAGTATAAGTGACATCGAAATTATAGTTATAATTTTGTATGATACAAATAAAAAAAAACTATTCCCACGACATTCCAGTACGGAACTAGGGGTAGTCTCAACCTCAACCATCGGGTGTTAGACTTTACGTGACTGTGTGTTTTTCAGTGTATTATTAGTCAATTAATAGCACCACACTTCGAACGAAATAAATCTCTGGTATTTACCAAAACCACGCGGTAATTCGAAATCATTGACGTAAAACACTCGACAAATTGAAGTTGCAATTTGTTGTTGCAGCATTTTAGATACCTAGACTCTTCGAAAAAGTTACTGAGCAGCATTGAAATCACTTGATAATTCGAAGTCGATTTATCGAGAGTCAACTGCATATTGAAACAAAAACTTCTTTAAATTAATAAAAAAAAATTATAATTAAAGACTGTGTAATAACAGTACAACCACATCTGCGAAAAATATTGAGTTCCCTGGAATTTAATTCAAAATCCAGACTACACAGAGAGGAATTAATTATTCACAGTGCACTCTGTTCAAGCATAGAAAAGGTAAACCCCAACCGGAAGTTGGATCACAAATTATTCAGTACTTTTCTACTGGTACAGAAAATTAGCACAATGATTTTCAACTTTCATTTCGCCAAATCCAAATAAAAACCAATTCATCCGTACGCCTCATTAAATTACCCATATGGTTTGCTTCAGCGATTCTTTTTAGCTTATATCATCATAATACTTCATTCACATTTATATTTATATGCGATAATATGTATTTGTTGTAATTATTCCACCCCTATAAACGAACCAGATACAATAAAGCTTTGTTCGGGGATCACTCCGAAACAACAAACTATGAAACTCACATAAGCATTATTTATTGTCTTTCTTCAAATTACCAACATAACATTCACCTAGAATTACAACGGTCCACAGCCCACGAACCTTATCTAGGCAGCAACAAAACAACAAACAACCGTATAATAGAATTTTCCTATCTCTGCCGTGGAAATGCCAGTTCTGCCACAAGACATCCTGTGTCTGTGCCTTCAACGAGGCACACAAAAAACTGTTCTGTTAAATTTATCAAATAATTTTCAAGAGAGAAGCGAGTTCGGCGAATAAATCAAAAGCTAGCTACAAAGAAACATGCCCCATCCCTCAACACACCCACACATAAATAAGTACGTATCATCTACCACCATCGTCGTCTTTATCAGACTCCTGCCGCCGCCACCGTCACCAAAAATCAACAACACGGAATCTCAGTTGTTAGTTGGTTCAGCGAGTGAGGAAAATAAGAACACTTCCGTCTAGAAACTAACGACTGGGCAATAACAAATTTAAAGAATTATAAATGAAAAGAAAAACAAATTTAAAAAAATAAAGTTATAAAAATACTTTTCAACATAATACCACCTACATTCTAATATGTATAACGGACATTATTTTTTTAAATTAATTTTTATACAAACAAAAATTATAATAATTTCTAGTTATTGTTTTATATAATTATTATATTTTAAAATGAGTCCTTGTCAAATATAAAATCCGATAATTTTATTTTAAACGAAAACAATCAGGTTCGTAAGAAACACACATCCGCACATAAAAATGGGAGTGAGATATACCATAGAGTGAGGAAATGTGCACAGAGCAACTTAGAGAAAATTTAAGTGGCTTATTCAAAATAGCGCCATCATAGTTTATTTAAGTTTCAATTTTTCCATTTAAGTACAATTTGTAGAGAAACCGTAGGTTGTGCTCTGAAAAATATATTGGCAGTTATTAGATTTTCTAGTGCAACTTTTTAGAAAATTTTATTAAAATAACTCTGGTTGTTTCAGGTATGCTTCATGGTAAAAATTGACATTTANAAGTTTCAATTTTTCCATTTAAGTACAATTTGTAGAGAAACCGTAGGTTGTGCTCTGAAAAATATATTGGCAGTTATTAGATTTTCTAGTGCAACTTTTTAGAAAATTTTATTAAAATAACTCTGGTTGTTTCAGGTATGCTTCATGGTAAAAATTGACATTTAGTGAGAAATGATTAAACAAGGTGATGAAATTGAGCTGCACAAGAGCCTAGTGTGTGACTTTTGTTTAGTGCAGCACTTGAATTGGGCGGGAGAATATGTGGGCACAAACGGCTCGACTTTCCACAAACGTTTCCTCATTAAAAATAAACTGAATTTACACTCGTGTAGCTCAATCCACTATTATACGAGTATAACAAATTATTTTTAAAAAAATCAATTTCTTCTACATTAAATTTAATTTGTTCAATGATATTTCATTATTTATTCGAACGAATAATATTTTTTAAAAGATTGATATTCGAGAAAAAAATTTAATACAAATCATTTCAGGCGAAAAAGGGCACATCATCCTTCTTGGTAAAAATCCCAAAAAATGTGAACCTAGAATATATTCAAAAATAGGGTTAAGCCGTATTTATTGATAGAAGAAATATTGTTCATATGAGTATAACAATCAAATCAATATTTTTGCATCAATCCAATTTCTAATACAAACATTTTAAAAATGTAAATTTTGGCGAAGTAAAATAAAAAATTTATAATTTTTTAAGATATGAAATAACCTTCATATCTTAAAAAAAACTATAAATGACTATTTTACCTAACCAAAATTTTGATGTTTTTCATTTACTGAAATTTTGGTCGTTGGTAGATGTAGTGAAAGATAAGAGCCCGAATAAATAATATCCCAGAATAAAAACAAATTTCTTTAAAGCTCATTTAAAAACCTCATTACATTAAACACGAACACTGTTACATTTCCTTGGCCGTCATCCAAAAAACGGATGGATCCAAAACAACAAAAGACGATGATGCGATTTAGATGGAGGTTTGCAAATTCTGTCCTGTCAAGGTGTTGGTGAAATGGCTCCCTTTCCTCCTCTAAACACCTAAATTGGAATCATCACATTCAGGGGAACGAGCGGTTGCCCCGACGCCCATCTCTCTTTTCGCCGTTTTCCGTGTCGCCGGCTGATATACTTAAACGGATGCCGTTCATTTTTACTGGATCCAAAGAATGCGAATGAATAAAGACAGTGTTCGGCCGCCCCAGTCATCATTCCTTTGTATAGATGGATAGAGAGAGAGAGAGCCGAAAGAGAAACGACGGCAACATAAACCCCTCATCATATAACATTACTTCATCCAAGCTCGGCGCTTTTCTGGGTGTCTGCAAATATTGTTGCTATTTTACCAGGCCAGAGCTGTGTTTATGCTATAAATGTCAAATTTTACAACTTTAAGCTTTCCATAAACAGTTGATGACAGCCTGTCGAAGAGTAAATATCCGAGGATATTTATTGAACCTTGATAAGATCCTCTCATTAAATTTAAATAAAAAAATACGGTTGTTAAAATGGAATATACGTTAATACAACGAAACAGGAAAATATGCTTAATCTGTAAATAAGATAATAACCAAATATGTTAATTTGGCGTCAAGAAAAGGAACGTTCTTTAGAAGGGTAATGAAGAAAGAGACCGAATGTCAACAACAAAAAATTTCATTTCTTTTCAAATTTAATGTATTATTTTTTATGAAAGCTATATTTTATTAAGTGCCCATAACTACAAATATGTTTGAAGGTTAAATATTACAACCTTTTCATGTGGACATAATTTTTTATAATCAATTATTTAAATGTTACTCCGTTAAAAATCCTATACGATTTTAAAAGTTAAGATAAATAGCTGAAATAAATCTTGTTTTAACAGCCTTAAAAAGCCGAATTAATTTGAAGCTGTCCACAATGATATCGTATGAGAAAATAGTACATAGACCACTATTACCATTTAAAGATTTAATACTTTGGAAACGAAAGTTTAAATCTTTAATCAAGACATTTTATATCATATTTATGAAATAACAAAGATTGTTATTAAAATTTGCCACATGGGATTTCCATTTCCCAAGCCCATCCATCTCCTTTTCTGACAAAATATCTATCATATTTATGAGATATACAAATGACAATAATTGGACAGAAGAGGAATGAAAGAAAATGTAAAGTAATGTTCACCGAAATAAATATATTAATAAAATTATCTTATTCGATTATCTGACATCTCTACAATTGAAAAAATACCATATATAAATTTACTTAGAAATCTTATCTTGGATACACGTGTTATCATTTTTAGGATTCAAAAGCAAAACATGAATTTATAAAAATATCTTTTCAAAGAAAAATAATGTATTGCCACATTATGCTAAAAACTGAAATAGGTTTGTGGTTAGGAAATATCAATAAAAACAATTTTTAAAATCTTATATATAAAATTTTCCCTTTCAATTCCTGTGACAAACATGTCATTGGTGACAATTATAAACGAT
>JXOV01014452.1:0-11411 GCA_001014945.1 Clogmia albipunctata
GCGAGCTGTGCTTCTACCTGGCGCACGATAAATATAAATATAATTTATAAAGATTCATTAAATTAAAAAAATATATTAGTGGGCGATGTGTACTGTATTGTGGAATCCTGAACCACTACAGGATTTGTTTGAAGCCCCCACAAAGTCTCCCTCTAAATATTTATTACGTGTTCGGAGATTAATTCACCTTCGTCATTCCTATATTACTACTAAACTTATATTCCTTGAGTTGGAGTGACGTGCTTGTACGAGTAGTTGGTGACGTAACGGTAGGTAATTTGACAATCGACTGAAAAAGTTGTCTTCTAAGGTAGAACATTTTTTGTGATAATTTATATAATAGTTTAGAATTAAATCTTTAAATTGCATTTTTTCTTATATTGTACAGTGTTACAGATATAGGTCTAACCAATTGGTTTAAAGTAATCAAAGTTTTTGAAATGTCCTATGTAATCATATGTCAATCTTTCATAATTGACAATTGATTATAATGTCTGAGAATCATTATTTGTTATGATGTGATTAGGACCATGAACAAATGATTCTACATAAAGCCTATTTATTAACAGGTTTTGGCCACCGAAACAGAATACACCTGTTACGAAGAAGACCATGCCCTTAATAAGTTTCATCTGTATCCATTCATTGAATGACAGCAAATTACTAGTATTATAGAAAGATCCGGTTTAGTATATACAATACAATTTACAACCAGTTTACAGGTATATTTATTGATATCAAAAGCATAGGTTTCTTTGGTTCCGGATAGACTCAGTTGGTTAAGGGTCGTATTAGAATCGTTAATTTGATACTGCAAGTTTGACAAGCAGTATAAGGATTGATTTTTTTATTTCCTAAATTCTTTTCTCATTTCCACTAATAATAATTTGTGAAATGGATTGCATTTGGAATGGATGTTGAGAGGCAGGAGAAGTCGATGAATCCTAGACGACGGCGACGATTATTTACAGAAAAATAATATTTCCTCGATTGTCAAACAACTATTATCGTCAATTTTGATTGTTCTGTTTAGACAAGTTTTCCAAGATTCCATGATACTCAAAGAACGTTAATTTCATTATTCGTGTTCACTAGCAACTTTTTGTGATTGATATTGTGATTTAAATATATTTCGAAAATAATATCACCTGCCTCAACTAGTATCCTCAATACAATTCATTCGGACCCAGATATGTTTTCAAAGCTTGGATATAGTGCACAAAATCAAAGACATAAACCGGAACTTTCTATAATACTAGTTATTTGCTGTCGATCAATGAATGGATACAGATGAAACTTATGAAGGGGATAGTCTTCTTTTATGTATGTGCATTCTGTTTCGGGGGCCAAAATCTGTCAATAAATAGGCTCTATGTAGAATCATTTTTTCATAGTGCTATTCACATCATAACAAATAATTAGTGATGTCAAATTTCGATACTTTTAAGTATAACTGATTACTTTTTTTTAAGTATCGAATCTTAATTATTCGATATTGAATCTTTTTCTAAATGCTTTTTCCATGTAATTTGGTCATAGATTTCTCGATTTGAAATCATTTGAAAAAAGTATCAATATCGAATAATTAAGTTTCGATACTTTAAAAAAAGTAATCAGTAATCATTGATATCGATATTTGACATCACTACAAATAATATTTCGTAGACATGCTGTTGTTGTTGTAGGCAGGGCAGGGTGGCGTTGCACAGCGACCTTAGGTCTATTGTACCCCCGTAGATATGCTATTTAATTGTGAATTGTAAATGATTGTCAAATGAAGATTGTCATATGAGACTTTTTAGTTAGACCCAGACCGGTAACGGTTGTAAAATTGAATTTTATTACAAAGTAATTTAAATGGGTTTTTAAAAATGTATAATCCAACAGTGTTTAAATATGAACCACTTTTTAAAGAAAATACGCTACTAAAATACAAAGATTATTCAATAAAATTGTATACATTATTTATTATTATTTACAAAAAAAACTACAAAACTAACCTAATTAAAACTATTGTGTAAATTAATATTTTATAGCTAGAATCCTTATGCGCTCTATTTACTATTCTATCGTGACCAGTGACCGTAATCACCTCGTAGTCCTCTGTTGTCAAGGTCGTTGGTTCTGTCGGATCTGGGGATCTGCTTGAAGATGATGTCGAATCGTTGTTTGTGGTTGGTGGTTTTATTGTTGATGTAGTCGTCGCGTCAATTGGCTTTGAGTGCATTTTAATATTGAGTAGTATCCACTCTTTGTAGTATTGCGTTCTCGTAAAGACGGTGTGTGTATCAAAGGGGTAAATACTGACTCCATGGACTGTTTTCATGTCGTGGGCAGCAAACACCACGGTTCCATAATATATTGTATTTCTTATCATTTGTGTCTTCTGTTCGACGCAGCACTGTTTGTTTTCAAACTTTGGTTCATCATGACATTTACCGCGAATCCCAGCAATGGAAACAGTTTTATATCTTAATTGTGAATCGGGCTGTTTTGGACCCCATCCCCCTACGATGTACGGTATGGTGTGGTTGATTATCAAGTCGGGAAGGACAGCCGGTTGGATCGTCGGGCCCAAAGAGACGCGCACAGCAAGCCTTAATAAGGCTAAGTTATCCCTTCTTGTGTCTGAATCGAATTCGTCATGAATGATAAACCGATCTACATGGTGCACATTTGTCATATCGTTGGATTTATTCGTTCCCACAACGACAAAATACCTAGTCTGATAGCTGTGAATAAATTAGACATACTTTATTGATGGAAATTCGTTGATTGTATGAAAATTACAAGTAAAACATGGGAGTGGTCAAGACAAACTCGTCTGTAACAAGTGCTCCTCCTCCTCCCAATTGGTTATCACCATATATTGATACTAAGAAGGGAGTTTTTTTTATATCGCCCAAATCCCACGGACTTATAGCGGGAAAATAGCTAACTAAACTAATCAAAGCCCAAAAAGCAATAACGCATGTCACTGTCATAGTTGACAACTAACAATATTGATAGCACACTTTGATTGTGCAAAAAATTAATTGCAATTACAAAAACAAATTATGAACAATTGTTGTTTTCATATGAAGAGTTTATGTTTAAATAAGTAATGTTGCTTTGAAAATTTACTATTTGCTTATTTATTCACTAAAAGAAAGTAACTGTCGAACGAATAGAACTTTCGATTTAAATGTTTTTATATGTCACGGAAGTAGAGCACTGTACACTGTATCTCTAATAATCTCATGATATCATTTAACGTCTATTAACCACATTTAAAAAAAATACTTTAGATCATTTAATGAGAAAAATTCAATTTGATTAATCTTATATATAAAATTCTCTTGCCACCGTGCTTGAGGCATTCGTTCTCCGAATGTACTATACCGAAATTAATCAATTTTGTGAGCATATGGGTGTGGATAGGCAAAAGGTCAACAATGATTTTTACACCCCTAAATACTATGGGTGAAACACCCCTAGTTTTTTTATAATTTTTTTTGCAAAAAGTGTTATTTTGGGTTATTTTACGATTAAGCACTATAAAATGCATATGCAAAAAAATCATATCCATATGTGTTAAGGGTGAGCTACCCCTAACAAAATGATTTTAAACAATACAATGCTTAAAGAAGTATTTCAGGATTTTATTGAAATTTTGTAGGCATGTGGGGTTGAACGGGAAAAAAGTCAAATCATAAAAACATACAGTTATAATTGTTAAGGGGAAGCTACCCCTAATAAATTATTTTGTGACAATGCAATGTTTGAAGCCAAACTCCTCTGAAACGTTTTAACTGATTTTAATGAAATTTTGTGGGCACGTGGGAAAGTTGGCCTTAATTTGTTGTGTTTATTTTTATATCCCTTACTGTCAAGTGTGAGTCACCCCTAATATTTTTTTAGTTTTTGTATAATAGCCATTTTGCTTTTGATTACGATTAAGCATTAATAATACATTTACAAAAGGTTGGTCAATAAGAGAAGTTCTAATTTTTTACCCTTAGATGTTTAAAGGTAAGACACCCCTAACTTTTTAAATATTTTGTTTTCAATTTCATTGTGATTAGGCTTTGAAAATACACAAGCAGAAAAACACACCACTACATGTTAAGAGTAAGCTACCCTTAATCAAACTCTTTTAAACAATTCAGTGTATTCGGTTCAACATACATTAATGAAATTTTTTGGGCAATAAGAGAAGGGGGTTTAAAATATAGTGTCATATTTTAAAGAAAATTCTGTTCTTAAACGGATTAATCGTGATCTTCTTTTCTAAATATTGATTATTTCTTTTCCCACAGACACGTGGCATGTACTCGCGTAGGAAAATAATCCAGTTTGTTTATATTAACTTAAACGGACTGGCAAAACCTTTGTCCACTCCGCTTTGGGATTAATCTATTTTAATATTCTAATGTTCTTTTTACAAAAAACGATTCTTTCCCATTTCAATTATAATTTCATCGCCTCAAACCTATATACTGCTAACTATTGCTTTGTATATTTTTGTAAAAATAATAGAAATGGCAAGACGACGTTTGCCGGGTCGGCTAGTAAACCATAAATAATAAAATATATTATCCTTCCATGCTACTAAGATCTCTACTTATGGTATAAAGTATTACATAGGGTATGAATTTAGATTTTGACGATTTCTTGGTAGTATCTGACTGGGATATCATGATAAAATTTGAACCCAATCATTTCAATCGTCTATGTGTCAGAGCCCGCAGCAGTTATTCCAGCGTAACGGGTTCTTATTAACATTCGGTTCAATTGCGCACATTTTCAGTTTTTGGCTAAATCAAAACGTTGAGGTTTTGTTAAGTTCTTTTCAAATCTTATCTTTTTCTCATCTTGAATTAAATGGAGTGTGGCATCTCTCTTAAAATTGTCCTTCATTTTAAGTTCTATCCAAAATAAAAAAAAAACAGTCACTTCATTCCACAAAAACGTGATTTATTGGTATTACTGATCAAATTGATTTGAAAATAATAAATCAATCGTCATCAAAAATACAATTCGTTACAACTTGTAGCGTTAAATTAAAAAATATATGTACAAATTTCATCCTTATGGCTATCGTTCTCCATTCTCGAGATGTGGGCTGGTTGTGAGTGATGTTCAGTTATGTGCGTTAGCATCGCGTCGGTTTTGAAAATTGTAACAGAAATTGCAAAGAGATTTGATATTCCGCATCAGTAATGGTAGTTGTGATAATTTTTTGGTAGATTGCATCGTGTGTCCCTCCCCCATTTTACACGCAGACACACACACATACAGTTGGCCAAGAGGATCGGCAGTTGGAGGTGTTGCTCCAGGGGGACGATTGGCCTCATCTCTGTCTCTCGCTTGTTCGTCGCGGCGCGCACCAAGATCGGTTAAATATTTATTTAAAAGTTAACATTACTACACACACTTATAAATTAGCAGATATTTGTTGTGGTTGTTAAGACGAAGAGCCTAAAAGTCATAGGAGGACGCCTCCCCATCCCCTTTTTTCACTTTAAAGAGCAACCTGTAGACGGCACCGGCCAGGATTCCGCCCAAAATGGGTCCCAACCAGTAGATCCAATGGTTCGTCCAGTTGCCCATCACCACTGCTGGTCCAAAGGATCGCGCTGGATTCATACTGGCTCCAGTGAATTTGATCTGGTGGTAGAATAAGAGGTAATATTAGTGAAAAATATTGACATTTTAAAAATTTATATGAAAACTTTAACAATGTGAAACAAATCAAGAAATTATTATAGAATATACGTTCTTGCTATGATTTATGATAGATATTTTATTAATTAAGATTTAAATTGTTATTATTGATAAAAGTTTTCAGAAAAATTTCTATTGACTTTGAATCTGGTCAGCTTATTTGTGACTTAATAGTGGAGCTGCCTGGTGATTATAGATAAAGACATTTATGGATATTTCGAAGAATATTTTAAAATTAACGAATTTTATTATTAAATCACCTTTCAAAAACAGCAAAATCCCGCTTATTTGAGGTGATCGAGTGAGGAGGTACCTCAGATAACACGGATTTTCTTATATTTGCAATGAAGCATTTGATTAAGTGCACAAATTTAAAATACATATTATGAACGAACATAAAGTGAAAACAAATCATTTTGAATGTGTTGTTGGATAACCCGGAGATCGGATAATCGGGGTTCGGAAAAAGACCATATATAATATTTATATAATATACTGTCTTTTTTTGTAAATGTACTATTAAGCTTGAGATTGTATTCTTAAAATAACTTTCAAAATAATATTTTTTTTTACTTTTTTAATTTTATTTTGTACAATTTGTGCCATTGATCTATCAATAAAAATTATTCTCCCCTTTTAAAATTTAGAAGATTTTTTAAAATTTGATTTCTATTAATTTCAATTAAAACCCTACCAATAATTTCCTAACCTTAAGGATTATGAAATATATTGATAATTTTAGAATATTATTTCATTATTTAAACGATTAACCTATTTCCTGAAAAAGAATGTATTTTGGACATGTATAAATTTTAATATCAATAAAAATTTCTTTCATTTTAATTAAAATAATATAAGTAATAGCAGAATATTTCTTAATGGGAATATAGGCTTAAAAGTCCAAAATATTAATTAATTTTAATTTTGTATGATCAAGATTACTTTCAAGTTTTAATTGATAATACCTTCATCGCATTAAAAATTCTCAAGTTCTGGACCCAAGTGCAAAAATAGAATGGAATATTTGATTAATCTTACCGCCATCAAGTGTCCAGCTGTGATTGAGAGTCCGACGGAGAGGGGGACGGCGTTCTTGTTGTCGGATCGTCGGGGATCGCAGACACCTTGTACGACGAAGACCAAGATGAATGTGATGAGCGCCTCGATGAGGACGCCTTGACCCAGAGAGAGAGCCGGATCGACGGCCGTTACTCCCAGGCCACCGGTGAACTGAGTGGGCGTCGCTACCTGCAACAGAGAAGAAGACCATGGTTAATCGAGTTACGGTTATTGTTTCCGGATCGGTCGTCGTCACCGACGTCGTCGTGACTTATCGAAATTGCAGGCGAGCCTCGAATTTCAATTGCAAAAACCACATTGAACCTGACACAACCACCATCAGGTTCAAAGACAAGCTTGTAATTTCCAGCTCGAGACACGTTGTCATGGCAATTTTTTTTGCTGCCTGCCGACCAACTCAATGGTATTCCGATAAAGTATAAACACTACAAATAGTTTATAATTTATATTCATGAACTTTTGAAATTGCGAAAATTGCTGCCTTTCTGATTAATAAGAGGGTGACATGCAAGGCGCGTTATATTTTTATTTATGATTCCAATTTGTCAAACTATTCGTATGTTCGTTTTCGCACCCTATTTTTAGGGAAGTTGGGGTAATTGGAAATGAAAACAATATTGGTGAATTGTGAAGGAATGGTTAGGATGTAAAATATATTTTGTTGTGCTGTTTGAAAGAGGTTTTTCACGTTTAATAATATGCAATATTTTATGATCTTATTATGTGTTTCTTTTTATGATCTTATTATATCTTCTTTTTTGTCATCATTGTTGTTTCTTTAACTTTTCTAATTTATTTTTCAAAAGTATTTATTTATTTTGTAAAAAAATGGAATAAAACTAATTTTATGTTTTTTTAAAGGTAAGTTCTGTTTAAGAATGGTATAGAAGGCATTTTGTATGATAAAGGAGGATGACGGAATATATGTGCCATCGACCCGCTATTCGGCACCGCTCACGAGGGCAGTATACGTCAAACACACTATAAGGGAAGTACTGTATGAGTTTTTTAGTATGTTAGTTTTTTTTGTTGATAATTTAAGTTTTAAAATAATCAAAAAAAAATTGTCATTAATGCCAAATTTATTTAAAGATTTGAAATATTGAATTTAATTTTTAATTAAGACATTAATGTTTTTAAGCATTTTTGTTGCTTAATATTGATATTATGATACTCAATTTTGCTCTGTCAAAGTCGTTATTATAGCACAAGTGCTTTTTCTTTATTATTAAAGTGCGACATCCGTAAAAGAAATCCATTAAATTTATATTTACGCCACTTTCGTTGAGTTTGGTTTCACTGTAATTTGTTAGTGTAAAATAAAATAAGCCATCTCTCGGAGAACTTATGAACTACGTTTTCTTGTGGTTTATCATAGAGTGCGGAACATGTATTTTTACAGAAATTCGAAAATTTTTTAAGATTTTGTGTTAATTTATTTAAAAACACATAGAATTTTGTATAAAACGCGGTGTTTAACACAGTGTTTAATAATGCTTATATTATTAAACACTCCGGCCTTCTTTAAAACACTCACTACGATCGTGGCTTAAAACAACTCTTGTGTTTAATATTGACTTATCTTATCGACCTTGTTGTATATATAACTATTATATGATTGTCACACGAGAAAGCATTAGTGGAAAATCAATAATTTTTGCCCTGGGTTTAAAAGTGTATGGGAGTGTTGTCACTGTTAATTTTATTAAATTTCTTTCAATTTAAAAATATTGCGTAAATGTTTTAAAATTATTCAACTTTTGTTGACTATTTTTTTTTGGATAATTGTATTTTATAAGCAGTAATATATTTGGTCAATTCATTATGTGTTTATCGACGCAACTGATAAAAAATTTATTAAAATTATTATAAAACAAAAAAGTTACCTTAATTAGGGCAGCTCCAGCGACAGCTCCGATGCATTGTGAGACAATGTAGAAGAGCGCCTTGAGGATGCTAATATCTCCGGTGATGAGTAGGCCTAGGGTCACGGCTGGATTGATGTGGCATCCGCTGACATGTCCGAAAGCCTGCAATGGCCAAAAAAAGAGAGATGGTGTTTTTTGTATTGATTGTTTGAAAAGTGGGACAATAAGATTATTAGTCATGATCGCTGTGAATGGGGGATGATGGCATTATGTCATTTGGTGAGAGTGTAAACAATCCAACGCGCGAATTAAAATTGCATTGGCGGACAATTATTGAGTGAACTCCTCACCGCAAAGTCACGTGTTTCGGTCACATGAAAGTGGAGACTTTTTCGACAATTTGAAGTTGACAAGTTTACAATTTATGGGCGCTCGTATTGTGTTTGGCTCGGAGATCGGCTGCTTAATTAAATACGAGTTGCCAGAATGAAAAATAATACAACACACGTCTGGTTGGAGATGGATTTTACGACCTGCCGCCTCCTCCTCCCACAAAATTAAGTTGGTCAAGGAATGGTTGCGGTATTTTTGGGATCTTGGGAGTGATGCCAAAAACCACTATAATAGTTTGCAGAGGTAAAGAAAGACTTATTTCAAAATATATTTATTGATAGCAGATAAATCTTCTTTCTTTTATGATTAATTTCTGTGTTTTGGCAGGAGTTAATAATGTTGAAATATTAATTATTAAATTCAATTTGAATTGTCATAAATTGAAGCCATAACAATTTGTTTTGACAAAGTTCACAAATTAGTTAAATCTCAGTCTTTCTTTTTGAATTTTTTACCGGATAACATGACAGAAATACACTATTACAAAATTATCCTTTGTGCAATCATTGTATTAGCCTTTGTATAAAATTTTGTTGAATTTAAGTAAATAGTTATTTTTACAAGAATGCCGGAGTGGCACGTTGTCACAGATTTTATCTCGATGAGCCCTGGTTCGAGCTCTTATCAGACGGTTTTTTGTTCTTACAAACTTCATTAAACGTTATCATTTACAACATTCCGTGATTAATATTAGTTTAAATACATTTTCAAATAAATATCCGCTGCCACAACTGTCAAACAAATAGTTACGTCGGGACTATTTGTTCGGTCAAACAGTTATCCTGCGCCACCTAGAAGCACAACATGGTAATTTCATACAAAAGTTGACTGTCTTTACTGCCTTTTACGGTGTGCCTTACCTTCTGTTCGTTTTAAATGTCTTGTATCTGGAAATTTCCAAATCGACACGTTCTAGTGGAAAATTTTCGAACTCACTTTGACAAGTGAATTAAATTTAAAATGGAATTTTTTTTTGAAAAATACTGTACACATAGGATTCGGAAGATGTGTCATCATAAAAATAATGGCAGATATCAGATTTTATAGTGAACTTAAAATTTGAGTTCTACTAAAATTTTAATATTAATTTATTTGCATTGGTATTAAATTATATTTGTACATGAAGCCATACAAATATAATTTGAATTTCAGTAAAATTCCAATATTCCCAGCACAATTCCAATATTATTTTACCTTGTTTTTCGACAGGGTTTAACACTAGTATTTCAAAGTTTTTATTGTAGGACAAATTAAAACACGTTGTTTACGTTCACACAGAATGACATTTATTGACATATCGTCCCTTCTCTCTCGCACACAGTCTATCTCATTCTTACATTATACAGTTGTGCACAGAATCGTAGAGATAAACCGGATCTTTTTATAATACTAGTAATTTACTGCCATTCAATGAATGTGTACATATTACAGTTATGATGGCCTCGTTTGACTATGAAGGAGTTTTCTGTTTAAGTGGTAAAAACCTGACAATATATAGAATCATTTGTACTAATCACATCATAACAAATTGTCAGGATATTCAATTGTCAATTATGAAAGATAAATGAATGGATAGGGCATTTGATAACTTGGATTATGTACAACCAATTGGTCAAATCCAGTTACAGTTGTTGTATCGACGTCGAAGAAGAAGTCAATAAGGAATAAATTATAAAATAGTCACTTATATGCATATGGGTAGTGAGTATTTTAAAGAATTAAATCATCAATCAATTTGAAATAAGACTTTGGTTTGATTTTTAAACGTTATTTCTAAAACAGCTTATTAATATTTCAATAAATTTACATATGAAATTGCAATAATCAAGTTATTATAAATATACTTGTTACAGAATAGAATATGACTAGTTTCGTAGGAAGTTTATGGTGATGAAGTGTTGATTGATTATAAAAGTGATTATTTTAATACAAAACATAAAGTTAGCTTTTCTTCTCCCGTTTAAGTTTCATGTGTAAGACTCTTACTAAGAAAAAGTCATAATCTGCGATTAAATGTCAATGTTTTCCACTATAGTGTACATATTGTTGATCTAGGTTGTACTATGCTATCGAGATTAAGTCAAATGTTTTTAAAATCTGTTTCAGTATTTAGAAGACTATTGTAAAAAATTATCCTTGTAAAATCTTAGCTCTGAAAAGATGAAAGCTCATTTCACACTCTTGAAGCACAAATAACATTTTCTAAATAATTTTATTTCACGGAGGTCATACTTTAATAATAAAAACCACTAGACATTTCCTTCCCCAAAATACTGGCATGGAAGATGTTATGGGCAGCAGAACAGATAGTGATGATAATTTAAACTTTATTGAATAAATAGTTATTTTCGTTTCAAAACGCTT
>JXOV01014459.1:8763-27811 GCA_001014945.1 Clogmia albipunctata
AATTAGAACAAATTAATTAAAATCAACTGTTTTTCGTTCTTTTAGGCACTCGCTACGTTCGTGGCCTTGTGTTTAATAATGACTTATCTTATCGACCTTGTTGTATAAATAACTATAATATTATACTTTTACTAGGCTTTTTATAATGTATATAAGTTATATCTAAATATACACCTATCAAATGGTGTTTGAAGAAAGTAAATATTAATTTGTGATAGAAGGGTATAAATTCGGCAAAGGGGATTTTTTTTGTAATCATCATCATCGTGGCGCTACAAACCAGATTGGGTCCAGGCCTCCTCTACAGTTTGCCTCCAATAGTCCCGGTTTACAACAGCGGCTTTCCAATCATGGACTCCCAGCTCAGTTGTGTCCTGATCAATGTCCCCCCCCCCATCTTTTCACTATGGATTCCTTTAAACTTGTCTGTAGATTATGAATTTCTTTGCTACTAAAAAATATATAATTCTTCTTTAATCAAAAAGTACCTCATCACGAAAATCAATAACAAAAAACTAGATTTTCTATATGGGATTGCAAAAATTATGTTTAAAAAAATTCTAGTGATTTCATTCGTCAAATTTTCAAATATCAACGATTTTATAAAATAATGGGAAAATGAATTAAATTCGGTTTCGCAAAAGTAACGTGAAAATTTCATATTAGCAATGTTTTTTCTGTGACATAAAAAAAACTATAATACAGAAATTCATTTAATGATTTTTTTGTTTGTTTTAAAATGCATTGAGATAAGAATATACTCGTAAGATGCAGAAATAAAAATCTTTTGGCATTTCAATCTTGCAGCATTAATAGGAAACATATAAAGAAGTTGCCGCTTATTAAAGCCTCGGTTAATACAGACAATCGATTTATTCAGCCAAAATACCTAGGAACGGATAGTATTGGCAGTGTATATATTCATTTGAAATCAATCGCTTAATCCAGTCAATCGGTTAATATAATACCAACAAATCATTCCGATCCCGGAGTGGGTTTAAAAATTAGAATTAAGTTGATTAGAAATAAAATAAAATAGTTCTTCTTAAACCAGATTTCCTTTCAATAAATCACCCTCAATACCAAATAATAAAACTAAGTATCTCGTAAGAAGACAGTGAAGTGTGATAATTTCACGAGTGGACAGAAGGATGTTGAGATAAATTGAGAACAAGGCGAAACACGGCTCAGGGGCTGGCTATCAGCACCTTTGAGTGCTTCTCTTGACCGGTATCGGTTCATTAGGTGCGTGCAATTACCAGGGTCGATATCGGGGATTAATAGGAACAGGCAGCCAGCAGTCTGAAGCGCTTCCAAAGTGGCTCTCTTTAATTGCGTGTAATATTCCTCTTCTTTTCTCATCTCCCCGTTTTGCCATTCCTACTTTACACTTTTATATCTTTTGTCCACAAAGTAATTAAATTACTTTAAATTATAATCGCTGAATCAATTAAATGCTACAAGTTCGCACTGTTTGCATCCCAGAAGCAGCATCAGCAGCATAAAAGACAGCAACAACAACAACAAATCGGCAAATCGGAATGGGAATTCGCACAGATAAGAGGTGAACAAGCGTGGATGTTGGAGATGTTCTGCCTCGGAACAAGTTTTAATTGTAGTTGGCTGCTGTCGAGCCTCAATTTAACCATGTGCAGTGTGCTTTTTTTTCGTGCGAATTCCCAAAGCTGGTGCAACAAAATTCCATTTCGCACCTCTCGCCTCGATAACAAAACTATGCAAAACCGGCGTCACACTCCGATGCGATGACCAGCAAAGAAACACCATTTG
The DNA here is from genome assembly GCA_001014945.1 of Clogmia albipunctata. Taxonomy (NCBI): domain Eukaryota; kingdom Metazoa; phylum Arthropoda; class Insecta; order Diptera; family Psychodidae; genus Clogmia; species Clogmia albipunctata. The sequence continues at coordinate 10,552 of JXOV01014459.1, forward strand.
ACGGTATAATAACATAATATTGTGCAGGGAATTGTGGACTGAACGACAATTGGGACGAGGCAAATAGGGTTATTGGATGAGTTGGAAAAGGATTTGTGGTGTGGAAATGTGGGTGAATTTAAATATGAATTCGATAAGTTTAAAAAACCAACAATAAATAATAATTTTTAAACATAATAATATAATAAATATACTTGAAATATGGGATAATCCAAATTTTTAGGTGATAAGGGTAAATATAATATTAGCTAAAAAAATTTCATGATGAAAAAAGATTATTGATCAAATTCATCTCATTTTCATATAATTGATTTATAATAGTGTTGCAACAGAACTCTGCTTCCACTTCCGCAACTGCAGAAGTTCCGCATATTTTTTCACTTCTGTTTCTGCTTCTGGTTCCGCAAACTTTATAACAGAACTCTTAACGGAAGCGGGGAGAGAACGATGAGGAGCGGAGCTGGTTTAATATATGAAGAACATCGAAATAGACTGAAAGGCGAAAAAGCGGCCAAGTTACTCTTTATTAAATATAACCTGCCGCTGTTTAATTTTGACTACTAAAGTACAAATTTAATAAAAAAATTTTAATGAGAAATTGTGTTTTTTTTCATAGTGTTAACGCTTCTGTTTCCGCTTCCGTTAAGATTCACTTTTGACATCTGTTTCCGTTTCTGCTTCCGTTATGACAGTTCCGTTGCATCACTAATTTATAATTTACCTAAAAATCTTTTTCCTTTTTCCTACATTTGAAATTAGGCACTGAATTTCAGGAGCATGCCAAAATGAGTAAAGTAAGATTCAATAAGTTAATTATATTGGACAGTTCAATGCCTTTGTATAAGCGATAGTAATCAGGAAACAATCTATTAGATAAAAATTTTAATTGAATCTAGACGACAATCACCTTTTCTAACAATAGCTTTTTTTTATCTTACTGAATGTAGTTAAATTTATGGACAATTTTTACATTTAATAAAGTTCTTGAATTCATAATTTTAGTAATAATGCTCATAGATATAATTTAATTCAATTTATACAAATGTCATATATATCATATATTGAAAAAAAATTTCCCTTGCAATTCCTATAAAGGAAGGGTTCTCAAACTTTGCGCCAAGGCGCTATGGAATGTATCTAAAGGCGTAACGAGCCTGTGCCATCCAATTATGTCTAAGAAATTATGGAATTTTTTAATGGAAAATATTTACTATTAGTCGATGAACATACGGCCGTGTTGTATTACTGCTGTTCACGATGGGTTTCACGTGGAAATTTATTATTCAAGTGTTATAACGCCAAATATTTTAATATACCAAGTTTTTGCTAAACCTATGTCTGTGCAGTATATTTGAGAAACTTAATAAATTCAATGTGGCTTTCCAAATCAACAGCACGCATATTCTGAAACTGGATATCTCGCAAGAACTTATGGCTCTTTTCACGGAACACAGATTAAAGCTCACCAAATGGTTTTCAAAATATGCACCTTGGAACTGATGATTTCAAAAAGCATCGTAGATCCAAGATCTTCTTCTGGTCCAAGCTTCACTAGGACTCATAGCATCAGATGAAGACAGATTCATCAAACTTTTTTGTGAGTTTTCATTCCTTTTACAAGATCTAAATTATGCGAAATAGAATCTTTAGATATAGCTGTAGTTGAGAATAAATATCGATAAAGGATCAATGTAGAGAAAGAAATGAGAGTAGTAGTGTGAAGACTTATTCCCCGCTAGGAATAACTGTGCGGAGACAATCAAGTTTAAAATTCTTCCCGACTCAGTATCTAAATTTCTCTAGTCTGCTGTTTGAAATGATTTACAATAAAGAAACCCAATTTCTTACTGGACATGTATTAACTAACTTCAATTTTTGTTGGTATTTATTTTTTCGATAGTGCCTTTATCATATAGGGAAGCCGTAACAAAATTTTACCTTTGCAAGAGCGCCGCACGATCAAAAAGTTTGGGACCAATTCTGTAAGGAACATGGGGAGATTCAACCTCGGCCAACGGGTTAGACTATTAATGACTAATGATATAACCAAAAATCGTATTTCATAGATAATCCTTTAGTTTAAACTATCTATTCTTGTTTCACTCAATTTTTAACTAAAAATGAATTATTTGTTGGGAAGATGTACAAGATCTTAAATCAACATCAATCTTTTACAGTTTGAATTCAATAAATAAATCAAAGAATTATATTCGACTTTTAGCTGTATTTTTGATAGCATGCTTCATCGCTTTCCAATTTAAAACTGATAAACCATACTAATTAATTTATTATCACAATTTATATTACGAAAATTATAGTTACTTATAATTCAAATCAATTTGGAAAAATTGCATTTGATTCTTAACTTGAAAGCAACAAATTAATTGTCTTAACATTTGTTTTTTTTAATTTTTTATAAGATTGTCGAACACAGATGACAACCCTAAAATATGCTAAAGGGAGAAAAGAAAGTCGTTGTGGAATTTTTCCGCGGTGCAATATTTTTATTTACAGGTTACATTCATACTTATTTGATTAGATCGAGCAACATCATCGGTCGGTGTTTCGCGATTAAATCAATAAATTACGCATGAGCTGGGAATTTAGAATCAAGTGGAACAACATGGGATGAGAGGACAAGAATCGGGGACGAAATTAATTGGCAGACGCATGCTCATCTGTGGTGTGCTGGGGAGTTTGCATAATTTACGATTTTTGCAGAATCCGCCTTATTTGCCAAATGATGATTGTGTTGTTGTGCGATCCCGTTTAAATCTCGCTGCCTTTTCTCTTATATTATGAAATGATGTTCCCTCCTTTGGCAAATTGATTTTTGTGGTCGTGTCCAGTCCTCGGTTCCCCAGTGCAGTTCCCTGTTTAGTTAGTCGGCATGATGCGTGATTTATGCGCTCCGTAAAAGACTGACAACCGGCTCCGACCATTTAATAGAGCATGTAATTGAAAAGGGCGCCTTTTAATTACACACGCCACGCAACAAACGGGAGATTTGTAATTGAAATTAATTGAATTTGATGTTTTAACTTATCGTCAACGTGTCATCGACGGCAGACACTCTTATTTATTGGCTATATAGAGATGTAGATGATGTGCATAAATTATTATCCACCGTCCGTGCCTTTTATTGCTCGATCAGTGCAAGTGCAAAAACACACGACATCACAACAAACAATTAAGGGACATTCGATCTCCCAACATTTAGAATCAAATAAAATTATAAAGGAATAATTACTTGAAGCTGTAATTAGATGTAATAGTCTAATAGAAATTAAAAAATTGGTATTCATTCACTTTCTAATTTAGAAGATCCGAGCCGGGGTAGTGTAGTTGGTTGAATATTGTGTCGTTACACAATTGGTTAGCTCGACAGTCCACACCATCGCAGGTTCGAACCCATTACAATTTTCGTTATTCAAAGAATTTACAAAAAAAAATTAATAACTACGACTTCAACTGCTGAATAACTATTATAGTTAATACTATTTGTTCGACTCAAACTGGTCTTCACAGCTTGGATGGAGTGCATAGAATCGAAGAGAAAAATAAGATATTGCAGCCATTAAAAATGAATACTGAAGAAAGTCTATCAATACATCTGCTCTATATATAATCATTTGTTTATGGTGCGGTTTATGACATAATAAAAATACTGATTTGTAGACATGATAACCAATTGTGAATTGTGAAAAATAGACAAAAGATATGGCATTTGCTAACTTTGAAGTTGGCGAATGATTTTATAATTTGAAATTGAACTTTTATTTCACATATAAACATTATATTCATACAAAAACAATTTATAAAAGGTAAATTGTAAAAGGTTTTTATTCGTAGAGGTTACGTTAACTTAAGGAAGCGCGAGTATCCATTGAAATCGATGGTAGTCACTCCATACACTCAGAATTTTTAATGTGATATGTAGATTTCCAACAATTATTCCCATATAAGATCACTGAAAGTTTGTTTGGAAATGAATTAGTATGATTTCTTTTGAATAGCAATAATGTGAATGGAAATTTATAATTGATTACGCAAAAAGTACTGTTTGATTGTAATACTATCGCGGGAAATGAATTTCGTTAGAAAAAAATAGGAGGAAAAATATGTTTTTCCTGTTATTTAGGCATTCAAAGATTGTAATAATTTATTAAAAATTAAACACAATAAAAATTAAATAAATAAATAAAGATCACGATTTAACACTTCTATTCAGTTACTTGAATAGCCTAATTGGTAAATACATGATGATTAAATTTGAGGATACAGGTTCGATGCTCAAATTTTGGCCTTTTAGTTTTTTTCTTGTTTGGTTTTTTTTCGTTAATTTTTTTTATGAAATTAAATAAATAATGTGATTTTTTTTATTAAATTGTTTTGGTCCGATAAAATCAATTTTTAAAAAATTCAAATCAAATTTGACTTTAATGATTTTGGTGTCCTCAGATCAAATCATGTAATAAATGACATGTATGGCAGGGAAATTTTTTTGAGTACACGTAAACTGTGCCTAAATCGATCGCTTATTTCAATATGAAACTTATTTAAAAAGAAGTTTTCGAATCAAATCTCAGTAAAAGACAATTGTAAAACTATTGTAAATAAAATATCAAATGAAATAGCTAATAATTTACAAGAATATTGAAAAATTTTTTTTATTAATAATATTGTCTTTTATTTTTAAAATACATTTTGAAAAGTTTTAAGTAAGTCGTTTAATAGCTATAATATTTGAAATATATTAATTTTGATAATTATCAATTTATTTAGAAATATATATTTAATATTATTAAATGTGATTTATATTTTATATATGTAATGGAAATGTTGGTTTTGTTATAAATATAATATATAAGTGTGAGAAAATTAAATGTCTTTAATGAAGATCAAATCATTTCTTAACTATCGAAATACTTATAATATGTACTGATTCAAATATCAATTATTATTATTATCAATTAAATAATTCTAAAATTTAAAAGTGAACTTCATTAAAGAAAAATAAGTAAGTATTTTATGTTAAGTTTTATTTTAAAATAACTATTTAACACAAATGAAAATTAAATTAAATGTGTTAAAAAAAATTCATTTCTTTGTCTAAAATGCACAGTACTATTTGATTGTTAAAAATATTGTTTTATTTTATACAAACAGCAGTCAATATAAATTCAAATTTTTCAATTTATTATGGTTCTTCTCATTTTAAAAATATTTTGAGTTTGTGCTAAATAAAATGCGTCATTCTCATTAAATGTATTATTATTCAATGTTCACACCCAATTTTATTACTTTATTTGTTGTTTTGCCAACAAAAATACCTGACATCATTATTATCGTCTAAATTACCATCGCGTCACCAATAAGGATATCAAATTTCGATACCCATTAACACTTTGTCAATGGAAATATTGGCTGTTTATTGCGAAGAATCTCAATTTATTGCAATGATTTTTAGTTTTTTCTTCTGAAATTTACTTAAAACTGTTTAAATCACTTAAATTTTTTATAGGATTATAAGTTATGTGTTATTGTTACAAATTGTTTCATTCTGTACCTGCTTTTATTACTCTTCAAATCAGAAATAGACCGATATTAGTAATATGAGCATGACGGCTTACGAATTAGAGTATGAAAATGCTATACGAGTGTATTAATTTTATTTATGCATATTTGTAAAATAAAATCGAGATTACTGTACCAATTTTTATTCTGCCAAAGCCGTTTTATCACACAAGTAAAGTATTTTATAAAACACTAATGCTTTTTATTACAATGTGTTACAATGTCACATCCGTGAAAAAATGTCATTGAATTGAGAAAATATATATCAAAGTTATTTTGATGTTGAATTTTGAACTGTAAATGGACATTTAAAATTAAATATGAATATTTAATGAAATACAAACATATTTAACTGACCTCTCGAATAATTATCGACTACTTGAACTATGCACAGGAAAGAGACAATAGAAATAATTCTTTCTTTATCACTCACAAATTGTAGAATTTATTATTAATCACAAGGGCCTTTTTTTAAAACACTCGCTACGCTCGTGATATTAAAAACCCTATCATTTAATCTTAGATTATTTGATAAATACTTCATAGAAGAGATAATTGTAATTTGTTAAGAGTAGTATAGTGTGTAGTAGACCGCCAGTAGATATCTTTGAAAGTCTAAAAACTCTGAATTATGAGAAAATAGTATAAAAAGTTTGAGTTCAAATAAAGTAATGATGATTGTGGATGATAATATGGGTTCAATAGGACATCTAATGAAGTCACAGTTACGAGTAATATTTTCTGATATAACGGGTTCTTAGGCTATTACGCGCCATAGCTAACAAACGGTTCGTCGTCTTTAACCCAAATGATACTATTTTAGATATCAATAAATTCCCTTCACATCTTCTATACATCGTTTTGACATTGGACGACTGGTTCAGAATGCTAAGCACACAAAAGAAAATGATTATATTACTCAATCTAGCCTTATACTTGTTTCATATGATAATTTTGCTGAAATTTTGGATTAGATTCATAGTGTGACATACAATTGTGATTTGTTAAAAGTAATATTGTGTGTAAATTTGAAGCTCCTCCAACATCTGGTTCCAGCGATATCAAGGAATCGTGGATGCGTTTATAGAACTAACTCGCAAAAGTCAAAGATAAATTTTATTTTTCAAAAAAAGCATGAAGTTTTTAACACAACACGTCAAAAAACATTTGAAAAGAATTTAAATTTCCATTTTTATAGAAAAATATTTAATAATATGACCAAGACGCAAATAAACTAAACAGTAATATCGTAGAAAATTAATAAGAATAAGCTAATTAAATAGCTATAAATAACGTAAGGTTCCTCGTTTCATTGAATGGGATTCCAATTATTCATCTTTGAATAGACGACTACTCTGGTCTCGGATCGGATGAGGTAAATGTGGGTCAAAGGGTAAATTGTTCTCGAGCGCAACCAGAGAGCGTCAGGTAGGAGGGGAAAATTTATTGTTTCATTAATCCGTCGAATTCATAAGCAATAACGTCGTCATTGTGTCGTGATGCGGTTATTGTTCTCTGGTCTTCACTTCTATCTTTCTCTCTCTTCCTCAATGAGCAGGCACTTGTTGCAATTTTTGTGCACTCAAAAGAGTAAATAACAGTACGTCAGTAGGTCAGGGGCATTAATAAGATATACAGAAATTAATTACACTACCTAAGCTTGATTTTAAGTTCTTTAAAATAATTTAAAAATTTTTGTGGGACATAATTGATATCGATGTATAATTTTATTTAAATTACACATTTTTCTGTCTAGTTTTTAGTAAAAATTCTTTTAATTTAGATTTTAAACAATTTTGAACAAAAATAGTTAATTTTATTTAAACGCGAAAAGCGTGACAATATTAAACACGTGTATTTCCGGCCGTGATTTATTCAAGGCTTAAGTGTTATTAATTAGTGATATTAAAATTTTATTAATAAAAAGTAATACAAACTTTTGAACATATTTAATTTCTATATTTATTTTTATATATAGAATATTAAATCCACAAAACGTTATATTATCATTCTGATGAAAATTATTTGCGTTTAATTTTAAAGTTGACCAATGTTTTATAATTTTATTTTAATGTTTAACTCATAATTAACAATAAGGTTGTAGGAATCTGTGGTGGTATTAGTAGTGAAACGTCATCAGCGAGAACCATTCATTGTTTTGATTTTGTATGCAAGAAAATTAGCGATATTATTTTCACAAATAACTTTTCAAGTGATTAGATACGTGTAATAACCACTTCAGATAATAATTTTTGTGTCTCTTGCGAAAAGAATCGCAAAAATTCTCTCAATCAATTCAATCAAAAAGTATTGAAATTTTAAGAAAATAGTGTTAAATTTGGTACAAGATAGAATCTAAATAGCAATATACATCTGTCTAGTCTTTTAACAATAAAAAACACCAACCAGATTGATACATATATTTTTCTTCCGACTGATGACGTCACGTAAAATCCGGACAACTTATACAAGGTTCAGCGGCTTTGGTTTAACCAAATATCCATATATATATTTTATATATTTTTGTTGCTTAAAATAGATATTATAAAGCTCAAATTAGCTCTGTCCAATTTGTTTTTATAGCACAAGTGCTTTTAAGAATACTTTAAAGAACTAGTGCTTTTTTACATTATTAAATTGTAACCTTCGTAAACAAAATTTATCAATTTATATGAAAATGACATAGATACTATAAGTTTTACTGTAAAATATTATATTTACGAACTTTCATAAACATTCACGAATAGTTAAACTGGCATATTTGAATATATTTTTAATTTGGGAATGTTTTATCCTTGTCCCACATTACGATAGATATATTTATAAGCAACAAAGGCATGTATTTTACTCGCGTGGAACAGTGCAAATATATGTCTATAAAAAATCCAAAAAAATTTAAGATTTTGGTGTTAATTTTTTTAAAATGCTTAAAAGTTTATATTAAACAAGGTCGATAAGCATTCTTATACACTCGGGCCTTCTTTAAGTCACTCGTTACGCTCGTGGCTTAAAACGACATTTGTGTTTAATAATGTCTTATCTTATCGACCTTGTTGTATAAATAACTTGTATCCCTTCCCTTTCAAACTCTCCTTAGATTATTTAAAGGAATTAGGAGCATTAAGTTAGTTAGGTATAGAAATGGTGGTAGGCAGGGAGAGCCAGGGCTAATTACTTCGATGGGCGTATGGCTAACCACCTAATGACACGCTTTCGTCTATGTGGACAATTATTCATATTTTTTAAGAACTTTAATCCCTGAGCGGGGTTCTTCACCCACTAACTAATAACCTTAAATTATAAATAATACTTTATTTATTAATATTAAACTAAAAACAAGAACTGAAATATTTAAATTAAATTATATGTTTTACTTAAAATAACAATAATATTAAATTGTGACTTTATTCCTGATTATCACATTAGTAATATTCCGGTTTATAGTTATTAATCTTGGGATCACTTTATTATCCAAACAAGTTATAGTATTTCCTTATGTCCAGTGTTGGTGGTCTTCTTTTTTAATAATTTTTCATAAATTAATCTGTTTTCGTAGAGAAATCGTTAAAAGTAACAGTTAACCAATTTTATTCATTCATTTATTCCAACGAGTTCATAAAACTAAATTGCTTTAAATAATTAATTTAGAAATAACAAGGTGTTTAGTGAAGATATTTTGAATAATGGATGGAAACAAGACGGACATTTATCTTGACAAATTGCTCCTCCAGAGAGACAAGAATCGTCGTGGGCAGAGTTGATTGAAAAATCGCCTTGGCTCGGACTGTCCATTATGGAGCTCTTATTTAATTCAAAATCGCCGGTTTCGAGTACCATCATAAACAAATTGTCAACCATGGTGGCAAAGGCTTAAAAGAGTGTGACATTCTACGGTCATAAAAGCTCTTTTCTATTATCTTTTTACAAAGTGATAGGAATTTGTTAAATGGAAGAAAAATAGTCCAAGAATCGCATTTTTTATCGTTTCAATTTATTGCTCTTTTGATATTAAATATGTGAATATAAGGAACAGGAATAAGTTTTAGCCTTACTTTAAATTTAAAGTTAAGTTAAATTAACTCAAATTTTTTTGTGTGTTTTGAAGCCTTTTATGTTTTTGAGTATTTATTGCAGTTTTTTTTATCAAAATTAAATAAAACTATTTTACGATATCACGCTTTGCTCAAATGATCAGAAAACCTTGACGATTTTTCAATTCATACTGGAATAGGAGGCGACATAAGTCGCAATTCAAATCCTAGAATCAAGTTTTCAAAGTTTGAGTTCAATTTCCATAAAACTTGCTGATAGTATTAGGATGTTACTGTTAAAATTGATCAGCAAGAGTTTTATCAAACTTAAATTTTTATAGTGAGGTTGAACGCAGAACCCGCTCTGGGATTATAGCTCATATTCATAAAAAAAATATATATGAATAAAATAATTGTAACGATGCACGATAACGTATCGCTGGAGGTATGGCGGACAGCCATACGCCCCTCTTTGCTTATCGCCCTAGCTCTCCCTGCCTATCGCACTTTCTGACCCTATATAACTTGTTTCAATGTAAATATTCCTTTAAACGTTCTTGAGGATTATAATGGAATAGGATAAAAGTGTTTCTAAGACCCATCATTTGGCACCGCACACTAGTGCAGTATAGGTCTGGACGCTTTAGAGGAGGGTTTTGTTGTCAGTTTTATGTCCATTTAGTTGAAAATACTAGTTAATTTCTGATTATACAAATCATGTGAACATGATGTGCGGGTGTCCACTGAGAGCCCTTTTTGACTATTTAATCTTAAAACTCTATTAAAATATATGTGTGTTACTAATACAAAATCTTTTGCGTGTGTTGCTAATCACAGTTGGCATTCAAGTCCAACTGTCATATGATGAAATTTAGTGAATGAATAGATAAGATATTTATATACACTTACATCTCTTTTATTGATTATGCTTTCTGTCTAGATCTAATCTGGTTGTTCTGGTTGATAAAACGTAATGTTTGTCATGATATTTGACATAGAATTATAATTAGTTTATTAATTTATAGATGGCCTAATAGTTTAGAAATATAATTGAATAAGCAATAATAAAGAAATGGTAAAAACTTGTTCTCAGATCCAATAAGTAATAAAAAAGCGTAGAAATTATGTAAATATGACGGGATAAAAGCGGCATTAAGCGGCTCGGGCTTGGCAAATGTGTGATCTTTTAATAAAACCAATTAAATTATTGCCTCCATAAATTATGTAGAACAGCGCCCAGTAGCTGGGTCTGTCAGGAGTGGAGAAAAACGTATTATTTGTTCAACAATAAAATTGCAATTCATTTCTCCACCACTTGGCGAAGAGAATTTATCCAATTGAATTGCCTTATAATAAAAATCTCTTTTCAAAATAAATAAATAAATATGGATCTGGGATGAGTTTTGTGCAATTTCTCTCTCTCTATCTCTTCAAGACCAGCTGAACATAAAATCAGAAGTCTACAAGTACCAACAAGCAAACAAACAAGAAAAAAGAGACACTACAAAAATGCAAACAATGTTCAAACAAACTCCTGTTGATCGTGACAAGAATTGAATTTGCGTGAACTTCATTATTAATTTTCAATTTTCTTTAGTGCTTCATGCAGTCGAAGCAATTTCGATGGCTCTTTCTCCTGTTCCATCTTCTTTTTTGCTGTTGTAGTTGCTCACCAAAGCACCTTCGAAGACGATCATCCGCTCGCATTTATAAACAGATCGATAAATGCTTTCGGATTCGAATTGCAAAAAAATAAGACGAAAAAGAAAGAAAAACACAAGATGCTGGCCATTAGTGCGAATTCCGGGAGTCAATTTACCAAAACTATTCCAAAAATTCTGTATCTCCAGGAAACTAATGGCTATTGCAACATGTTCACAAGTAGCTCCTCCATTTCCACTGCCAATTGAGGAATCTCCGATCCAGGTCAATTTGATAAGTAATGTGAAATTCCGATACTTTCTTGACTGCATCTGGATTCTCGAAAAATGTCACGAACTGCTTTTGATGATCCAGTCACTGTTAATAGTTCTTAGAGACCGCTAATATAATATCAGAATTTGAGATTGTAAAACTAAAAGAGAGGAGTTGCCCTTCTAACACTTTATTTGATATTTGTGACAAGTGTCATTGTTAAACGAATAAATCTTAAATACTCTGAATAAATAGCGTTTCTATAAGATAATTTCTATAAGATAAATTTAAAGAATTTGTCTTTGGAACAATTTGCTACCTGTACTATCTCATATTACTCCACCTTCTATCAGACGTTTTATGACCTCAAAAAAGTTCAAGACTAATGAGCAATTATTACTGTACAAAGGGATCGCGAACCGTCCTCGTTCCAGGCCAAAATCACGAACCCCAGCTTGTCAAGATATGGATGAGGAAATGGACATAACAGAACTCTGGAGGCAGCCATGGAGAGAAAACATACCGACAAATGGTGATTTTGTAGAGGATCCAATGGAGGAAGTCCCGGGATCGAACTCAAGAGAAAACTCTGGACCACCTTAAACAGAATTTGGACTGGACAGGGAAGATGTTACTACCAACTTTTCAAATGGGGATATAGAGATAGCCCGCCGTGTACCTGTGGAGACATTCAACAACCAATCGGATATATTATTGACGAATGCTCAGATAGAAATTTTGAAGGAGGCCTGGAGGAAATTCATAATTGCCACCCAGATGCCATTGAATGGATCAAATCTCTTGACATATTGTTGTGATTAAGATTTTTTTCATACGATAATAAATAAATAACTATATAAAAAGAAAATTGTTATATCCGATAGATTTTATTTATTCGAACAAATAACATCACATCCCCGTTATCAAGCCCTCGCTGTAAAAGATTACTATTCAAAATCGAAACGAGCTCTATTAGGATTCACTTGGTACAAGGAATACTAAAATTTCAACTATATTTTTATTCGACACTAACTATAAAAATCAATAATTTTTAATCAAAATTTTGTACAAAAATTTAAAGAAAGTTCACTAGAAAATCTGATAACTGCCATTATTTTTTTGAGGATACATCTTTCAGATCCTGTCTGAATCGAGTTTTAAGGAACTTATTTCAATTTTAAATTCAATTAACTTTAAAACTTCACTTGCACACGAAATATCAGATTCAAACATTTATATGGAATTCATTAGTTTAAAAACGTGCCACCAGTTGACGAACGTGTTGATTCCAAATCAATAGTCATAAACACATTTAAAAAGAAGAGATTCACACAAGACAGGGACGGGGCGAACTCCAAATGATTCTTAAACACACAACTTATTTATTATATCAATAATAAACGCAATAACTTTCAATTACAACAAATAACGTTACATGACAGTGTGAAACAAAAATGTTTTGTTTTTATATTTGAAGTCTATTCATATACGAATTCAGAACTTACGAGTATAACTATATTAAGCTTATAATATTTTTACTCCTATAATGCTATTTAATTGTAACCTCTTTAAAAATACTAAAAGTTTTTCATAAAACACGGCTGATAGCTATTATTGAACACACATTCCATTTAGAGAAAACTAATTACTTTGTTATAGTACTCGTAGATTCTAGGGTTTGACAATTGTTTACCTGACGACTTTTTCGTTTAAATTGTTTTTTTTTACCAAAATACGAGTATCCCAAATTTATTTTTGATCTATCAAACTCTGTTATTTATCAAGGACTATGATTTTTATTTTATAAGTTTTTTCACATTTTCTCCAAGCGTGGTTTAAACATAAATTTGTTAAGCAAACACCGCATTTTCTATTTTATTCTTGGGCTTTAGCATCCAAAGAATCTGAATGAGGCTCCTTGAAGTCTGGAATTCTTACTTAGGAATGCATGCTTTCTAATGTTGTCTCAAATAAATCATCTAATAAATTTGCGCGATCTTCTATTAATCGGGAATATCGATCGATTGATCTTGATCGTGCCGATTATGATGACAAGCATTGGGGTGTGAAAATCAATAGAGCTGCCGAGAGCCAGGCAGCGAGAGAGACTCGAGGCCAATGTTCACGTAGAGTGGATTCCGGAGGAGATCGTGTGATCTGGCGGGTTGATAGCGATCTTATGGGGAGCAGAACTTGAGCAGCAGCATTGGAAGGAATTCAGTGTCGAGGCTCGGAAAAATGCCATAAATGCGCATATAAATATGGATGTCGGGCCTGGAAATTACAATATATATTTTAAAAGGCATCTAATGGGATTTGTGCAGCTTGATAGCGGCCGATAATTTGTTGCGGAATAAAGAAGTCAAATAATGTGCTTATCGCGAATTGTGGATCGCAATTTTAAATTACTCGGGGCGGCGGCGGCAGCGGCACAGGCTTTTGCAAAGGTCTCACGCTGGTTCAGCAATTGAGATATTATGTTGCTAATATGGGAAGCCCTCGTTTGTTTTTCTTCTTCAATTCATAACTGGTCTACATTGCCATTTATCTGATCAAACGATTATTCAAATGGGGAAAAACCTAATTATTATTGTTGTTAAGTGCACTTTTGGGTCCATAACTCATCCGATCACAAATAATAGACGACTCGTGGAATATGTGGTCATTATAAATTATTCCAAGTCATTTTGCATCGACTGAACCGGATCTATTAGATCATGAAAAATTGACTCATTAAATGCGATTTTTTCATACAGCCTGTCGCTCTCCAAGTTAAGACGAGACGCCTCAAGTATATTGAATAGGATTATCAAGTTTTTGGAACCTGAAAAAGGTTAAACAGCCATTTAAAGAGAAAAAAAAGTAATTCATAATTTTAAAATAAAATACCAATTTTATGTATTGTTAAACATATAAATTTAAGTAAGTTTTTGAACTATGGTTTTTTTTAACTAACTAACATGCATTATTTAGCTTCATTAAGGTGTATTTTACAAATAATAACAAAATAGATCATTTTTCTCTGTCGCTTGTAATACAAAATTATAGCTATGTTTCTATTGTCATTGAATCTATACATTATTTTTAAAAATCTCATATAAACACAAAATACTAAACATACTAGTGATGCGCCACCAAAAAGCACAACATGGTAATTTCATACAAAAGCTGACTGTCTTTACCATGTTTGACTGTCTCTCTGACCTCTTTTCGTATTAAATGTATTGTGACTGGAAATTTCCAAAACGTTCGCCAACTAGTGGAAAATTTTTAAACTAGAGTCTGACGTGTGAATTAAATTAATGTAAATTAAATGGGAATTTTTTCTTTAAAATACTGTGCACACAGGGTTCTGAAGATGAGTCATTAATAGAATAATGTCAGTTATTAGATTTTATAGTGAACTTTCTTCAAATTTAAGTTTTACCAAAATTTTAATTTTAAACCATAATTAGAATTGGTTTCATGTACAAATATAATTTGAATTCCAGCCATATTTAAAATATTTTCAATAAAATTCCAATAATTCCATTAATTATTTTACCATGTTCTTCGTGAGGCTTTAGCCCTACTATTTCAACACGCCCCCATGATTTGAATTGTCCAAAATAAGATAACAATTCAAACTAACCCTTATATTAAACCTTCTAAACAGTTTTCAGATCTATATTGCCCTTGTGTGCAGTTCTGTCGGGTCAAATATACACTTTTAACNTCTTCGTGAGGCTTTAGCCCTACTATTTCAACACGCCCCCATGATTTGAATTGTCCAAAATAAGATAACAATTCAAACTAACCCTTATATTAAACCTTCTAAACAGTTTTCAGATCTATATTGCCCTTGTGTGCAGTTCTGTCGGGTCAAATATACACTTTTAACCTATCCCATCTTAATGCGCCTCAAGATAATTTCAAGTAATCACTATATTGAAATACTGCAACAATAACAGCAATTTAATTAGGACCAGTAATTACGATAGGGGACTATTATCATGGCAATTATCTGATTTAATATAAGATTAAGGGCTATAATTCCCAAAAGGGTTCTGCGCCCAATCAACCAATAAGTTGTTTAATAAAATAATCGGGCTACATTAACGATATGGATTTATCGTAAAGACAAAATATCCATTTGTGTTACATTTTATATAAGTATTACTTATGTTTCCCAATATTTCAATATTTTGGTAGCATTAGATTTCCTCATTGTATAAACATTTGAATATTTGTGCACCTATAGTAAGCCTAACTCCCACAGCCTCATTCCATCACAGGTGGAGATGGCATCGTATATTTTATTTGCTACTGGGAGATATAAATTTGGAGGGAGTTGTTTGGTTGTCTGATGCTAATAAAAATGGTCAACCGTCATCATTTGTGTGAACTCAAATCGGACCAGAATAATGGAATTGGATGGAATTGTTCGTCTGATTAGCACAGAGGTGACAATTTCGGGCGTGGTTCCAACGAATTGGAATTTGGAGAACTGTCCACTGCTGGTTGTCCTCATCAGCATCAAATCAATCGGTAAATATAACGCTCAAGTACTAATTATTGTCATTTGTTTGCCCTGATCTCGGGGGACAGAAAAAAGAGGTTGAAGACGAGAAATGGTGGCCAAATTTTCGGTCCCAAAAACACGCAGATACGCAAACACAGACTCCAACAGGTGTGGCTGTTTATCACAAATAAGTAAGCGTAATTTGTTTGCGCTTTAACATTGTCCAAGAGAAGAGAAACTTTAATCTGACATTTTCGTTATTTACTTTTAAACGAATGTTCACCGCCTTCCTTATAACACAGCTTAACTCTAGTTAAATATTGAATATCATGTCACCTAGTTTTCTCAAGAGCACAAGCAAATTCTTGTAAAAAGTATTTCCGAGGAAATTCTTTATTTATTTGGTTGGAGATTTCTCCATAAATTTGGTGACTGGTTCAATTACTTGAAAATAAATTAAGTACCGGATCATTTTCCTTGTTATATTTAAAAAAAAAACACGTTTCATGTAACGAATATTTATTTTATATATAAGATTATTCATTTCATAAACGTTTAATATAGTTTAATTTATATTTTCAATTGGATTAATAATAATTGAACTACATAGTACATACCATACTTCTCCTACGCACAAAATCAGTGTAATAAGTACTGGACCATTTCTGATTAATATTTAAGATACATATTATCATTGGTTTTCTGGTGTTTTTTAATTTTGTTATACATATTATGGTAAATATTATTTATTAAGACTTAGATTTTAATTTATTGACAAAGGCCACATCGAACAGGAACCCAGTGGGTGGTCTCAGACGATCTCTGCTGAAATATAAACTATGAAATTTAAAATTTTAGTCCTAAGCTCATATTTTTGTTAGAAATAGAGATGGAAAAATCCGTACATAATTTGTTGTTACTTAATTGGCATATTTGTTAGAAATTATGTGTGTCACTCATTTTTTAACAAAACAACTAATTGACTTAAGATTATAAATAAGTTGATTTTTAAAAATATTATTGTAAACTGTTTAGTTTTATTAATATCTGGACATTATTTTTTCTTGTATGTAAACAAATAACTAGAATATTGTTTTTAAACTGGACTTTGTTTTGGATATTTAAAATAAAGAAATGAAGCAAATGTTTTTGTCAGGCATGGATTTGGAACTTTTCGTATTTGTCTGTGATATAACCACTAAATTCCTTTATACAATTTTGTATAGTAATATTGTTA